>OMKP01078865.1:0-24229 GCA_900302375.1 Bathygadus melanobranchus
CTGGGTGTGGTCGGCCGCCCTGAGCACATTCCTACTAGACACCGCACCCTCATTTCTAGCCTCTGTACCGACCGGTGTGCATGGGAGGCACGTATGGACACACCGGCAAAGCAGGCATAGCCTACTAGTAACAGTCCCATCAAGAATTATTTTAAGACTGCTGCGTTGCATCAACAACTGTGATCTTACAGCTTGTATTTATTTCACAGGTGTTTTGTCCTGTGTGGGTTAGCCCATGTGTGGCTGGGCTACGTACTGTGCCTGTATGTGTGTAGGCCTATGTGTCCTGCCCTGTCCAAACTCGAGACACGCCCTGATAAAAAAAAAAAATGTCTTCAGTTTTTCATGCATTTGTGCACAGCGTGTACCTGTTGGTTGCTATCACGGGCCATAAAAAGGGTGTGTTCCAACCGATACACATTTCAGAACAAAGTCCACCCTAATCATGTCAGCATGTATGTAAAGCTACATCTGTATAACAGAGCAAGAAATAAATTTTCTGAAACACCCTGGAAGTGTACACAAGTGTCAAAGGAACACCCAAGACAAACACTTTAAGTGGGAAGGCTCTCCAAAGTAGCCATTACAGAGGGAGGGGAGAGATGCAGAAAGAATCTGTATTTTACTAGGAGTCTATGTGAAGTAGGGAACAAAGTCCTCTCTTGATGCTTGGAAAGAGCTATTAGTGTGTGTGAGTCATGCACTCCACGTTGAAGTTGTGACGAACCCCTTAATATTGAACGTCGACCTACACAACATTTCAAGCAAGCGTGTGTGACTGTAGTTGTTGATTGTGAGTTTGTACTGGAAGTTATTGTTTTGGTAAAACGGGCAACTTTTAAAATATACCCATCGAAGTGAACTTCCAATGACGTTAAGAACTCGGTAATCAACGAGAAAGGGGGAGGAGTTTCGCCGATGGGAAGCCTCGCCACCGAACTCCTTTATTTTCTGACTCCGGAGTCGAAACGGCAGGTCCGGGATACTGCTACCCGCGCAAGGAGCTGCCCAGAACGGACCTCAGGTCCACGACGACTCGCCAGGGGTCTTGGCTCTTTTAGGGTGGAGTTGTTCACGACGAAAAGGAATGTATGCGGGGCAAGACGACCCGTAGCTGGATCTATCTGGGGAAGCAATATAGCCTGTACACCTCGGTGCATAGAAAGGAAAGCAGACGTGGAAGCCTCGAAGTTGCGTTCGGCAGGGTGAGACAATTGAAGAATATGGGCCAATTAAAAAAAGCTATTCAACTGAACTTACTACAAACTAACTTTCATCAATGACACATTTCTCCTGACAACCTGGCAACCAGGAATGCTTGTAACTTGTTCTATTCTAATTGCAGTCTACCTTCAGCGATATATTGTTGTCTCCCTCTTTCGACAAATGTGTTACTTTTTTGTAAGTCGCTTTGGATAAAAGCGTCTGCCAAATGCTCTAAATGTAAATGTAAATGTATTGTAGGCATATTGTATTACAACTTGGTCGATTCTATTTTATTATATATCTATAGTCTAGACACCTGAAGTCTACGATTCGTCACGTTGGAGAATTGTTAACTCTTTACTTGGCTTATTAGGCCTACTTGTGGATCTTTAGTTGTTTTGCAACCTATAGCAAGTAGGCATATAGCCATCTATTTGTAACAAACATTGCATATATATATGCCTATATATTTTCAGCTGTTCATACAAGTGAAGGCCATAGGCGATTTACAAGTTACAACAAGCAATGCCGCTTTAATTAATACGTCTTTCACATGCATTTACATTTACATTTAGGGCATTTGGCATATGCTTTTATCCAAAGCGACTTACAATAAGTACATTTGTCGAAAGAGGGAAACAGCAATGCCTACAACATGCCTATCACTGATGGCTATTACATGTATATAATTAATACCATATATCATAATACCATAATCACCTCATTATAACGTCTAATTTTCTCCAAATGTAACAGCTATAGAGCCTTATTCCTTGACACATTGGGAACATCTGGCCACGTGCATCTTAATACGTTTGAGTGGAGACAGAGAGTGGAGACAGAGAGGGAGAGAAAGGGAGGTGACGAATCTGACTGTCTCTAGTCATAGCTCAGTGTTTGTGTTCATGATTAACATATACTGAAAGGTCTCAACACCACACAACGGCTTTCACCCGTCCGAACCTGTTTCGCAGTGTTTTCTTTATCATGGTACTCTCCAATACAACAGTAAACCTGGACTTTGTGGAATATGGCTGATATGTAATGCTGTTTATTTAGCAAGGTGTGTTATGCTCTGTGGATATGTGTGTGCAGGTGTGTGTCTAAGAGAGAGAAGCACAGACACTTTTATTTTATTATAACAAACTACATATTAATGAAATGGTCTTGGCAGCAAATACAAATCAAATGAACAAGAAGTACGTTTTTTTTGTCTATTGGCTATTTGACTGGTTGTCATGAACCCTTTGATCTTGAGTTGACAGTTGAGAGGACAGTAATTCCAGTGAGGAGGATTCATTTGCATGTTCTCTGAAGAAAACACAGGCTGAATGGTTGGATTACTACCCTAAAATAAACTGGAATTTGTTTATGCCAACTGAGATCGTAAAATTGGTTTGGTGGTTTAAATGGACTATTTATGTTAAACGAAAGTACTCCACCCAGCCCTCCCAATAGGGAAATGCTGGGTAAAATCTGAAAGAGGATCCCTATCTTCATGCGTCTCACAGCATTGTCATCACAAACTACAAAGCATATCCGTTGTGTTTGGATATCAAACTAGTCAGTCTGAGTGAAGTGCGGACGGTCCTCAACATGCGTTGTTGTCATCTCTTCTGTCGACACCCAATGGTCAGTAGTACAGAAAGAAGTGTGGAACCCACCCCAAACATCCAGTCTTGCTAATCTAGCCTTTCAGTGTTTTGCAGTAGAACTCTCTTTCTCGCGTGCGTCAAATTCCTTTATAGTTATAAGTGTAAAGATGACATTGCTTTGGTGGGATAAGCACTCCACTGTGATTGTGTACCTGTAAGATTATCACTCATGACGAGGGACATTCTTTTATACCTTAACCTACCACATGTGGGGACACATCCCACTCACTTGTTGTTTTACCTGCGCAGATACACTATGCCTTTTTGAGTCAGCACAAATCCTGTGAGTCCTCAGGCTAAATTTAGTATTATTATTATTAAGTTCATTTCTGATGCTCGCTATATTCGTCACTGCAAGAATATGGTCTACAGATGGCTGCTTTTATTCCACCATGGAACTTTCCTCTGACAGTGGCACAGCATACCATACCACTACATGCAATTATGTGGTAGAAAGTGAGTCAGGCACCAGGATGTTAGCCAATGTGCTAGCGAATGAATCACAGGCATGTAGCAAGATATCCTCAGGCCAGGCTAGGCTGTGACTCATACAACAGTGCTTACCCTTTGACTGTGAGGTTGGACACAGAGGCCTTCCCCCTCATTACAGATATCTTCGAAGTCTCAGAGTCTGTGGAATACATGTTGCACATGTCATGCTCAATTCTTGAACGTGTACATGTTAGAATACCACCACCTCACACGCCCATTCTGACCACATAGGCCTATAACACGCCCTTCACCTTTCACTGCTTGTTCAGGCATTTTCATCATTCCTAGAGTAAGACAGATTGCAACAGCGATAAGTAGCAAACAGTGAGACTAACGCAAAAGAAAAACCTTATCACACACCGCAATGTTCTGAGTAGCATGTCATATATCAGTGATTTACCATGGGACGTTTTGAGTATAATGACGTTCCATCTCATACACGTGTTTTAGCTCTTGTGCCACAGACTGCAGAATCAGATGAGAGGCAAGTAAAAGTAGAAAACGCCCGCATGACATGTTTACTCAACAGAAATATGAGAAAACCTGTCCTGACAGCTATTCACGGCCCCAGCTGTCTCACCTATCTCGCAACGCTTTCCCTGCTTTGTCCTTTGTCTCCCCCTCACCATTGTATGTGTCCTGTTTTGTGAATTTCCCCCTCCTCTGACCTCTATCTGCCGTTAGCCCGATCGAATTTCCACTGATCATTGGTGATATAGGAAGGTTGACTTTTCGTTGTACTACAATGTTGATGTGTGCAGAACAGGGTGTATAATACTACAGAGCGTGCAGTAGAATGTGTACATATAGTAGTATTAACGACTAGTCACATGAAGGCTCCCTGCATAAAAAATTAATACACAGATGACAATTGATAGATTTTGATGGCATGCAAAGTGCAATATTGCTGAGCAATGTTAGAAGGAATGTGAATAGACAACGGTTGGATATTTTCGACAAAGTGTGTATCTGTACAGTCACATAAGTGTTATAGAAATGTTTTTGTCTGACATAGTAGCTGACGTATCGTTCTATTATTGGATATCTTGTTATCTCTACACTGACTGATTTTGCCTCTACTACAATGGCGGTATTGTTTAATAGGTAAAAGGACAATCTTTTCACTCCTCTCACTCCCCTTTGGGAGTCGAATGGAAAGTTAGTCATAGGTGTGCAAGCTTAAAAACCGTTTACATCAAACAATACCCTCTGTTATTGTTTATTTGACAATTGTTTCATTCACCCATTTTGTCTCGTTCTACTGAGGTTCCTTTTTGCACTGTACATTGCAGCGTTTGAATCACGCAAGTAGCAGCTTGCTTATTGATGCCCTCCGGTTGATAACCAAACCGTTGCTTAGAAACTTTCTTATTCAAATAACATCAGGTGTGGTGAAATGAGTAAGTTCTGTCAAACCATCTCATCTCTTATGTTTACTAGGCCATTTTAATATTCTCCTCTATTTACATATCCTCATTTCCATTTTACTTTTTTGTCTTTGGCTCTCTAGGTTAAATCTCCTGCCTTCCCCTACCTGAAGGCACCCCCTGAACTCTGACCTGTGACCCCAACCTCTATTCCAACCATGGCACACCGATCTCAAAGTTCATCAGTCGGCGATAACCCCCTCGACCCCAACTACCTACCCCCACACTACCGCGAGGAGTACCGCCTGGCCATCGATGCGCTGATCGAAAATGATATTCAGGTAATAATACTGCATTTTGTACGGGTGGCCAAAGATGTTGAAAACATCTGACTAAACTAACTCTAGTCTCAGCCTGTAAGTATGTACAGTCTGGACCAATCTGCACTATACCCTGGATAGCACAATGCTACCAATTGAACAACATTGTTATATCTGTTTATTATTGTTATATCATCATGAATTTATTTATTTATTCCTCCAACACTCAGTTGGTCGGTAAATGAAAAAAGGAACGAAAAATCCTATTCTTCATGCTTTGAGTTCTTTGACCTCCCCTCATTTCCTGTATGTACACAACACTTGTTGTTGATTATGGATTCACTCACTAGGGACATGTTTAATGTCTTATCAGGGATACTATGAGTTCCTCCAGATGGCCAACGTGGTAGACTTTCTGGCACAGCCCGAGATCGAACATATCAAGTCCACCATCCAGAGTCCCAGCCAGAGCCAGTCCGCTAATGTGCCAGAGCTGACCTACCATGAGGGAGCTACGGAGGACGATGGATCTTCTGACACCTACTGGCCAGTGCACTCAGACCTGGACGCCCCAGGCCTGGACCTGGGGTGGCCCCTGCAGCAGCACAGCTTCATAGGGCCGACAGAGGTCACCACCCTGGTCAACCCCTCGGAACCTGAGATGCCTAGCATCAAGGAGCAGGCCAGGAGGCTCATCAAGAATGCACATCATGTAAGTGAGTGAGTGAAACATGTCTTTCTGGTTCAGGCAAAACCAGTCGGCTTGGAGGTTTAATCAGGTGTATAGATACTGTCAGCCCAATTCATCAGTCCATGGAAAAAACCCTAACCTTCTCGCAGGTATCAGCGTGTACAGCTCAAGCGCTACCTAAGGCATGGGAATGTCACAAAGTGCTAGCATGCACTGGGTTATATTCTGTCGTTGATAAACTGTAGCTTGTTGTTGCCACAACACTTCACCATAGTCATGGTCATAAAAAATAAATAATGAATGTGCAGAGGTCGTATGCCAAACGCTATAAGCGGTTATACCGGTTTGTGTTGCTTTTAATGTTGTGTCTGCAGTCCATTTTCTGTGTGTGAAGAAATGTACCAGTCTCCTCTCCTGTCATTATGGCTTGTAAAGTTGTCATGTTTCAGCCTGTGAATGAAGCCAAGCAGGTTGAGGAACTAAAGGGGACCTAACGCATCCAATAAGGAATATTGTGCAGGGTCTCTGAACAAATTGACAATGAGCAAGGATCATTGCTTTGAACGAATTGCACCACTTTGCCATGAAATGAAGATATTGGCTCCCCGGGCTTTAAGCTGACTTTTTTTCAAAAGGAGTAGACTTAGTAGGAGACTTGAGTTCCAATAGGAAGCAAGCAAAAAAAACATTTTATTTACTATTGTTATCGAATCACCCAAAAAGCATTGATTCCTTAAGATAAACAGTCATGGATTCAAATACGTCGTCAGTGTCAGAGTATTGTCATTGGTTCGCTTGCTCCACGTGACATTGTCTTACGGATGTAAACCTTCACGTGCCTCGCCAGGCAATGAACAAACACAGGCGTACCAGCAATGTTCCGTAAATGTTCCCATTGACACATGACTCCATGCAGGAAATGTTCTGGAACATTTATGAGATATACTGCATGTGTGAAAGGGGCGATAGCAAAAAATAAAGAAATTATGAAATAATAATAAAGAAATGAATAACGCATTTAAAAAATGCCTTGTATTTCGCATTTGTGCAAGAGTTAGATATGTCCTTAGATTAGGCTACACTTCAATGTAACACATCCTCTTTACCTCAAGGGCATTGTGATGTTAAATGTGATATAAAACATGTCCTCAAATGCCAAGTCCTACCTGACGGGAACTAGGTGTGTTTGATAAGGTCACAAATAAGTGTGGAGAATATTAAATAGGAAAACAAGGGTTGGGCACAATTGAAATAGATATGCTGAATATGCATGTTTTACAGAGTTAATATGGTTTTTGTGTTAAAAATACTCAAGCAAATGTTAGTACCAATACAGAGCCAATATCTGTGCATGCGAAGACATGTTATATAAGAGCTTGTTAATACCTATCAAAACATGACAATCCATACTTGGTACTATATATTCAGCAGTTAATACTAACATACCCTTTCTTTAATTCATAATTAAAATTGCATGCTTAAAGTGACCTTGGAAATGCCATTTCAACCTAAAATGTTCTCAGTATGTTGTTTAATCAGCAGTGCCTCTGACCTTTTCCTGTTTGTTTTAACCCCAGGTTATTGCTGTGGTGATGGACATCTTTACGGATGTAGACATTTTTTCTGACCTCTTGGATGCCGCAGCCCGCCATGTCCCTGTCTACATTCTATTGGATGAGCAGAACGCCCATCACTTTGTCGCCATGGTGAACAACTGCAGAGTTAACTTGGAAATGATTCATGTGAGTTGAAATTGCATATACTACTGAGAAAATTACATAGGGACATAGTCCTGTTATACAACTTCTCCCAGTGCTTACTTCATAAAATGGTGCCTTTGTGTTTAATTCTGGTTATTACAGATGATGCGTGTTAGGACAGTAGCAGGAATAACATATAACTGCCGAACGGGGAAGTCTTTCAAGGGTCAGGTAAAAGACCGCTTCCTATTGGCTGACTGCAGAGCTGTCATCAGTGGGAACTACAGGTAAACAAAGATAAATAATGCATTTAGTCATTTTTAATTTCTGGTATGTGATTCTTTATTGAATAAAGAAGGGGAAAAGGCTAAATAATGCAATACTCCCAGGCTAAATAACTTTTTCTGTAATGTTCTGTGATTACATTAGTTTATATGAATAACCTCCTCCCTATCTTCATGTCTTACAGCTTCATGTGGTCCTATGAGAAGATACACCGCTGTATCGCCCACCTCTTCCTCGGGGAGCTTGTCACCAGCTTTGATGAAGAGTTTCGTATTCTCTTTGCTCAGTCACAGCCTCTGATTATCGACCAGTCCATTGTGCCACTTGGTAACTCAGAAATCAGTGGCACTGGTAATTATCTCAGCCAATTTGGTTTGAAGAGATCCCAGTCAATGCGAAGCACCAGAGGTTTTCTTCGACAAACAGAGCTTCCCTCTGCTTTCCCCTACGGAGACTCCGATCGGAATCCTCTTGCGTTTCGAAGGAATGACCCCTTTCGACACTCAATTGAACCTACGCCTGGGATAACAATTGGAAAGTATGCACAGCAGCAGTTTCATCTACAGCAATCGTTCCTAGAGCAGGGAAGGTCCATAGTCTCCAGACAGATGGAGGTGAGCTCTAGTGGCTTCAAGAGACACAGCTACGCTGAGGGAACACAGGAGAACTACTCGTCTTCAAAGCAGTTCATGAAACACAGAGTCATGAATAATCTGGACGAGACTGATTATCAGAGGTTCGTTGATGTGTTAATGAAATTGCCCATTGTCTGTTTGAATTATATTAGAGTTTGCTATCACTTTTCTAGTGTATTTGTGTATTTGTAATTCAAATACAAATACGGCTGTGTATGATACTATTTAATTTAATTTAATTAATTTTGTTTTTTACAGGGAGCAGTCCCAAACACGTCATTACTACCACGAGGGGCCAGGACCTGGATCTGGTCATGGACAATATGACAGACTCCGAAGGCATGCTTCAAATCTCGCCATAGATCAGGGTTCAGATTCAAGCTTCCCATTAGAAATGGAACAGCCTGCCATTGGAAGCTACAGTCGAGATTACTTCTCATCCGATGACCTGAAAGGACCTGACGGGCTCCAGGGACTTCATGCAGCAGGGAGATATGAAGGTTCATCACACAAGAGGCCCACCATAGGCCAAGCCTATGCATGCCAGAGCTCTCCCACGCAGCTGCACCCTCAAGAGAAACACGTCCTGAAGCAGTCTGAACAGGAGCGGGATCAAGACCCAAGCGCCAGACAGGGCATGAGGAGTTGGAGAATCAACTCCTATCTCAACACTTGCGAGGATGGAGGAGAGGATGGCCTACTTCAAGCAATAGGCCCAGATGCGTTTGATGACACTCCAGCAGCTCAAAATGTAGCTGATCCTGAAGTTTCTGCATCTCGCTTTGGGATGAAGGAAATACCCTCTAAACCCAGACCAGATATTCTGAGACCACGCTTTGGGAAACCAATTTTAGCTGAGAACAGCGATAAAGACGCTGGCTCAACAACGACCAGGGATCTGCTGTCCTCAGGCACTAACTTTAATCAAGGTGTAATGGAGAAAGAAAGAGATAAGGACATTGACATGGAGAGATCCTGGGACAGAATTGGAACAAGGCAATTAGATGTGGAGGTGAAGGACGGTCCAGAGATCACCCTTTCTAAGCATGATTCATTCCGCTCACGCGTCAACCCAATGCTCCAGCGAAGCTCGCGTCTACGCTCCTCCCTTATTTTTTCATCTTCCAAGGTGGAGAAGCATAACAGTGGCCTGGGTCTTAAGCCAGCCACAGAAGAAGATGAGGATTTAGACCCTCTCCGCACCTCCTCTATAGTAGCTCAGATTCTTGAGAAGAGGAACCGGGACCGGGGGGCTTTTGAATGGAGGAGGAAGACTGAGGAGAAAGACAAGGATGATGGTAAGCAGAAAGAGCTGGACAAAGAGAAAGAAGAGACCCGTTTTAAAGAACAAAATGAGAAACTTCAAAAAGCTAACCATGACATGAAGACTTCACCAGCTGAAGTGCCCTCTAATGTCACTACAGGTTCTTCGATAACTCAACAAGAATCATCATTGAATATGAATGATCCAGCTAGTCGACTACAGTATTTTAAAGATTTGGCTGCCAAGAGAAAAGCCTCAAGGATGGGGACAGAATCATCACTCAAAGCCACAGAGCCAGTTGAAAAGAAGCCAGACCTTTTGGATAAGCCTCATCCAAGCACAGCCACTCACAACACCCCATCTGTTTCTGTAAACCAACCAGAACCTGAACCCAAGAAGTTAGACATCTCATCTAGGCTTGCGGAGCTCACGCGCAGATCGTCAATCAGTGGAAACAAGCCACCTGTGGTCTCTCCCAAGACTTCAGTAAACCAGTTGAAGCCTCCAGAGCCAGCTCCAACTCAGAAGGAGGGGAATGCATCACAAGTTCAGAAGAAAGACCCTTTCAAGTCTCTGAAGCCCCTTCCCTCTCCAAAAATCTTCCGAGGGGATTCGTTGAAGATAAAAGGACTAAACCCTCGTCGGGTCTCCGCTGGTGAGGAGACGCTGACAGCAGATGCAACCGATGCAGAGAAGAGTGAACTGAAGAAGACCCGATCTCATAGCTCTTCATCCATGATGCGTCCTGACTCAAAGGACATACTCAATAAACTCTCTGGCTCTAATTCTTCCATCAACACAATTGAGAGTGATGGCAAGAGTGAGGGGAAGCCTCTGGATTTCCTCAAGAAGCAGACACAGAGGTTAAAGGGCTTCCTTGGGCCTAAGGATAAGGACAAGGAGAAGAAATCTGCTCCTAGCGGGGATGAAAAAAACATGAGAACTGTGATGGAAATCACTGAAGATGCCAGCAAAATTTCAAGCACATCTTCTCACACTGGATCAAGCAACACTGACCAATCCACCGTTAATCACAAAGTAACAGCTGGCACATCTGGACCATCGCGGTACCAGTCCTCCGGAGGCTCGGTGTTGTTCAGCAGCAACCTACGAGATGATACAAAGGTCATTCTAGGGCAGATCTCTGCCAACAGTCAAAAGAACCGTCAGGACCACGATAAATCAGGCGGTGCCAAGGAGGGCGACACTGGCGAAAAGGGGCTGGAGAGACAGAATTCAATAAGGAAGAGTCTGTTCATGCGACCCCAATCCAACCCACAGGAAAGAGAGGGCCTGCTGAAGAGGATAGAAAGTATGAGGAAGGAGAAAAAGGTTTACAGTCGCTTTGAGGTATGTGTACCAGCAACAGCAACAGCCAACAGAATTGTTAGAGGAAATTAGGAGAGGTGATACAAGTTCCCATACACATTCCCTTTCTTTTTTTTTAAATTGAGATTATTTCTGGATATTGTCTTTCTTACTGCAGGTTAACGCAACAATATGAATTTAATACTTGATTGCTATTGTAGTGTTTGAGGTTGTCTTTCACATTTAAAAAATCTGTACACTATTACACTAGTAAGTTCTGCTTTTACACAGATGGGGTGTAACAATTGGAAGTGTGTGCAGTTGCTTTTGAATAATTACTATTCAAATAGTGGGTTTAGTTTCCCATTATGTTGTATTGCAAATAATCAACATTAGTGTCAACATTGAACATCTTTACAGAAGCTTTAAGGTTTACCGCATAAACTTGAGAACCAGGAGAATGAATGGGAGGAGATGGTTGATCCTGTTGTACTAACTTTCTCTATTTTTGCTGTTCTGTTAACAGATGGGGAACAGCCTGGGATAACTAAAGATGAACTGGAAATCTATTTATGCAGATGATCAAAAAGACCCTTTCCCAAAAGTGCCAACACTATAACTGTACCTCAACAGCTGCACACTTGAGCATTATTGGATAATCTTACTAAGTAATAAAACTTTGGAGCGGGCCTGTGTGGCAAGCACTGGCACCACTTTTTTTTTTTTGTATACCATATATGGTGAAAGAGTGAAAGAAGAGTGAACATGATGCTGATACTGACTGCATTCGGTAACATTTCACCAAACGATACAAATAAGCAAATGTTCATAGAGAAACGTTTGGCCCATGTGGCTATGAACATGTACAAATAGGCTACAAGGAAGAGGTGAGGAGAAATACTTTTACCTCACGCAATGTCATGAACTCGACATGCGATTGGATCGAACAAGCCTGTGCATAACTGGACATGTCTTGTGTGCGCATGTCTATAAATAACTATTGACTTGAAAATAATGGTAATGTGGAAAGTATGCCTCTGTGGTGATACTTTATGCCAACAGACTGCTTTGGCCATCGCCATTCCCAGAAGCAGCATCATTAAGTATAGTATCAAACCCATGGGAGCAGAGAAAGGGACACTGGGGAGGAGACTAGAAAATCCTCAAAGGAAAATTCCATGAGCAAGCCTAAAAATTGAGACCAGAAATAATGAATATATATATATATATATTCATCCAATTTTTGATTCAGTAACTGCAGCACTTGTAAAATGTCTGTAGAAAGCTGGTGGTGAGCTTTAGCTTTGCTGTAAATAAATAAAGAGTAGAATGTACCTTTCTAAAAGGGTGTGGCCTTCTCAGGACTGACTTTGTAAAAAATGTATTCAGGGAAGGGCTAGGCCTGCTGGACCACATGAAAAGAGAAGAAAATGTGGGTTGCTATCACTGGTCATTACCTTAAAACAATGCTGGGGAAGGTTAACCCCTGCCCTGATTCACTCGGAAATTAAGATGAATTGTACCCGACTGACAAAATGACTCTT
This sequence comes from Bathygadus melanobranchus, assembly GCA_900302375.1. Taxonomy (NCBI): domain Eukaryota; kingdom Metazoa; phylum Chordata; class Actinopteri; order Gadiformes; family Macrouridae; genus Bathygadus; species Bathygadus melanobranchus. The sequence continues at coordinate 12,468 of OMKP01078865.1, forward strand.
CCTTCGTTTTTGGACTATGTCTGATCAGTCATCCATTGAGTGGATAGGTACATTATGCTGGACCAAGGCCAAAGCCTGACGTAACTCACATATCTCCTCAGGCCTACGCCCTTAGCAGGACTACTAACCTGTTTGTCTTTGAACCAAAGACGTAGCTATGAGGTATGAAGCAGTGAACACTAGTCTTAAAGGAGCTATGTATAACAATGACTATATTTGAAATGTATTTGAAATGGGTACTGCAGTCTAAATTCACAATATTGGAGTTTTCCCCACGCACCCCCTCCTCCCCAGACTCGAAGCCTTGAGCCAACTATTCTATATTGACAATGACATGCAACGAGTCCTACACTGTAAGTTGATCAGCTAATATATAAGTTTGCAATGTTTATATTTGCAAATTATAAAACGCCTTGTGTGGATAGGGTTAGGTTAGCCCCTAACCGGAGATATTTACCAACTCGGCATCTGTCTTGAAATCCTTCTGGGCACTAAGCTGTTTCCATCTTTCAAATGCAACTCCCAAGATGTACCTGTGTCTATGATTTAGTGCAATAAATTAGTTACATATAGCTCCTTTACCATGTAGTGTATTGAGGGTCCAACAGTTCTTCAGCACTGTGAGGATATTGGAATATGTTTTCAACAAATATGATTGTAAATATTAACATGAACAAGGACTTTGTGATACTATATATACATTAACTGGTAATGAGTACCTTACATTACCTTTTGAAAGTGCCTTATAGTATCCAATTCCAATTAGTACATTATCATAGAAATTAATATTGACATTAAATGATTTGTCGCACAGGGACTTTTTTTTAAACCTTTAACTGTAATATATTTTAGAATGTTACGTTGTAACAAATTTTGTCATACATTAAATGTGCTGAAAAAAACAATTTTCCTTTGTGGCTATTATGAGTCAAATATTAAATGAGTTCCACAACTCCTCTAATGTATTTTATTTATTTCTTTAAAAGGATTTCCTAGTACTGGTCAATATCAGCCTGTAATGTCTTCATGGTACTGTAATCAGAATGGATCCTGGTGGGTTGTTGCACCCAGCCAAGAACGAGATATAACCAAACCTCATGAGAGCTCCACTCATCATATATCTGACATTCTCCATTAGAGAATAGCAGGTAAGGATACACCTCACTAATGATAACTCCACACTGTTGTCAGAACATATCTGACTATCACATATGACTACATTGGTCATGGTGTTACTTTCTGTCAATGATGATTTGGCTTGATGACTTTCCTATGAATTGCATTCAAGAAGTGCTCTTCTCTGAAGTTCATTAGTGTTTCTGATATTTTCTGAACATAATGGGGATTTCAATTTGGCCCAATCCAATGATTCCATTGGAGTCAGTAAATAAATACATTTCCCAAACCAGACGTTATGGAAATCTGAACAAATATGTTGTGGACATTATTGATATACCATATTCAATGTTTAACATGGAATAAAGACTGATTATTTCAAACTGTTGATTAAAGAACCACATCAATGTTCTTCAACAATGCACTGCCATCTAGTGTTACACATCATAAACTTTGGAATTGGGCAGTGTTGACAAAACACAATGAGGATGGGTACACAATTCTTTCCCCTCCAACATATTAATCGCGCCTGCCCGAGTCTGAGGCTCTGCACTGGAACATAGTCTGTAAAAGAAACGACACACACAACTATTGCTCTTGAACTAGGTTTGATTTAGGAGTCTGTTCGTCAATATGCAGTCGATAAAGTCCCTTGATCGTTGGCTATTTCGTCAACCTAAAACCTCAAAACAACACTCATCTTGGTTTAGCAAAAGAACAATAACTAATAAGAGTAATGTAGAAATTCACATCGCCAAAACCTCAAACATGGAATAACAGTGGACTATTAGTGAAAAGTAAATGACACAAACATGTCATGTGTGTAATAATTTAAATCAACCACTAAGTGGTAACAACAAATCAGAACGGATCCTGTTGGGTTGTTGCACCCAAGCAGAAAGGAGATATAATCATATCTCATGGTATCTCCACTCATCATGTTCTGTAATTCTCTATTGGAGAATAACAAGTAAGGATACACCTCACCAATGATACCTCCACACTGTTGTCACAACTGATGTGACTATCATGTAGGACTACTTAGGTCATGGTGCTTGCTGTCAACGACAATTATTTTGGCCTGATTTGTATCAGTTGTTTAATTAATCATTTGTGAGTGATTCTGGTGCAGATTGAATAGTTCCTGCTCATTATGTTCAGAAATATATTTGTGGTTTTGTTTTAGGGTCACCGTTGAAATTTGCATAAAAATAGATTTCAAACAGTTTCTAGGAAAGTCATCGTCAAATCTTAATTTTGACAGAAAGTAGCATGATGACCTATAGGTAGTCCTACATGACAGTAACATGTTCTGACAACTGTGCTAAGGACTCATTTTTAGGTGTATCCTTGTCTCTTCAGAGAACAATGAGTGAAGGTCTCATTAGATATGATTATACTTCCTTCCCGCCTGTGCGGAACAACATGCCATCATGCGCTCCGATTCCTGTTTTGTCCTTGAGGTGCTTTTTGAATGTAATTGACGTTGACTGACACTGTCCAGAAATCTGAACTAAAGGTTGACTACTTGTGAAAAGTTAATTAGCCAAACACGTCACTCACAATACTTTAAATTACCCATTAAATAGTACAAAAAATATAATCAGAATGGATCCTGCCAGGTTGTTGCACCCAGCCAGGAAGGAGATATAATCATATCTCATGTTATCTCCATTCATCATGTTCTGAAATTCTCTATTAGAGAATAACAGGTAAGGATACACCTCACTAATGATACCTCCATAATGTTGACAGAACTGATGTGACTATCATGTAGGACTACTTAGATCATGGTGCTACAAGTCAAAATGGCACCTAATTACCAAGGCATTGGCTGGAGGAAGCCTGGTTGATCTACTGCCACACAGGTATTTGGGTTTTCATGAAGCTCAAACTTAAGCTATGCCTATCGTTCTGAAATTCTAGCCAATCAAATCTTAGCCATTTATTTCACAACACAATATTACATTGACATTTAAGTTAGATTACATTTTTTAAGAATTTATGTTTTTCTGCACACTTAGCTGGAACAAAACAATGAAACAAAAAATGTAATGATCAGGGTATGAATGAAGCGATGAAATGTGGATACAATTACTTGTTTATACACATGAATACTGCATCCAATGTGAAACAACTGGAGTGGTTTATAAGAATACCTAAACCGTAAACTTCAGTTAACTTCATAAGCAACTGCACATTCTCAGTAGAATTGAGGATAACAATTGCTAATGTTTCTGAAAAAACACTCTAGAGCTATAAAGATATATAGAATTACATTTTTTTTAACCTTTTTGTACATGCATACTATACTGTACCTAAATACTTCTAATTCTGTTTCTGTAGATACTTAGAGAACATTCCTCCTAGCTGCCTTTTTCCTTTGCCTATAAGAGTTCCTCTTCTAGAATACGTAACTGAGCCATCTTAAGTAGTTCTGAAAGAATAGAGCAATCAATCAATTAATACACAAGTAAGATGTAGTGCACCACCTTAACCAAAGGGCAGACACACATACATTGTACATGTACTTACCAGTGGCTTGTAACTGGCAATGTGAATTCTTAGCACTTTCTATTTCAGATGGAAGTTGCTCTGGGGACTGGGGGGGAAATACAGCTTAAAGGAGCGTAAATTACAGCAAAACAAAAACATCTCTTCAGTGACACAAACTTACAAATATAGAGAGTAGATTTTTATGCTGCTCTATGAGTTGATGGAGTTGGTTTTCAAACTTCATCCTGCATGAACAAAACATTTTAAAATGATCACAAAAAAATAAGGTTAGGGCTTTGAGGTTTTAATACGTTTCACCCGTATACTGTAGCAGACTGTGTAAATAGTAAACATCAACGTCAGTTCAATTATTCACTACCATAGACAGATAGTAGGCTGTTGGTGTGGAGCCGATAGTCACAATAAACTGCAGTGGTACACAACTGCAATCATAAATAATATGCTTTAGTTACCGCAGCTTTCTGTGTTTCAACTTGATTTCTTGGATCTGGCATCTGTACTGTTGTACCATCTCCTCGTTTTGCTTGTTGAGTTGCAATTGTCTGCAAACAAGACATTTCACACATCAGTAAGGTGTGGGTGGTTATTTGAGAATGCTATGCACCAAGAAGTGAGCATAAAGTGTACCTTCATCTGACAGACACGTAAGGGCATAGTTAAAACAGAATGATGTAATGTGTTTGATCTGGACATAATAAAAAAACATGTGGAGATATTTTTTTACTCGGACTGGACCAAACAGAGTTAAGATTCTACATTAATGAACTGTCCAATTATGAAATCTTGTAAATTGTGACCTGTGCATGGTTGCATGTTTTTGTAATGTACTGCCATCTAGTGTTACACATCACTAACACACACTATGAGTTGGGTACTGTTGATCAAAGTTTTTAAGTTTTCTCATTTTTTAGCAATTTTCCTGACATGCTGCCAATCTCACCTGGCTGAGTCCTGCTCTGACTCTCTGCATTGGAACTGCAAAACCCTGCATGTCTCTTTAACAAAACAGGAGCAAAACTATTGTAACAAACTGATTCGTATTTAGTGTGTACCTACATATGCAGTCGATAAAGACCCTGGTAGCTTGTTCATTGCACAAAATTAGATATATACATGTTTTTGGTATGCAATTTACCTTCTTTGTCTTTGTGGGTACCCTTTAGTTGGTCAGCTTCCGTTTGTACTGTAAAGTAAATTAAAGCAATCTAGAATATTGGTTTTCATTTATACAGCAGTTTGTATATTTTGATAATTTGTTTTGCTTACTACACAAGGTTTATATGAAATATATACACGCATTGGTTGAAAATGTGCCTTACAATTTGCCAGTTGTTCCAACAAAGCGCGATGAACTGACAGAGCTTCATTAACGCATCCATCAAGAAGACGTTTCTCTGAACAGGAAACGGAGACCATAACATAATGACTTAACAGATATGTAATCAGAACGGGTCCTGGTGGGTTGTTGCGCCCAGCCAGGACGGAGATATAATCATACCTCATGAGATCTCCGTTCATCATTTTCTGAAATTCTCTTAAAAGAGAATAACAGGTAAGGATATACCTCACTAATGATACCTTCCGATTGTCCTCAGAACATACTTGACTATACCGTAGCACTAGTTAAGTCATGGTGTTACTATTTCGTTAAAGCTTTTCTAAGATACGGTGTCTTCTGTTTAATCTGACTGTCTAACTGTGACATGTGAAATGACTATTATTGTTGTAGTTCAATTATCGATGTTTAATATTCTCCGCTGTTACCCAAAAAGCTTTGCGTGCATGAATGTTTCGTTGGGTATTGGGTGGCCACTCCCCTGCCAAACACCCCCTCCCCTATTAATGCATGGGAAGAGGTAATTATACAGAACGGAGTCATGATGTTAACTTTGGCCGAAATTACACGCATAACTGTAATACATTTTTAAAAAATAGCTACACGGGACAAGATATGACAAACCCTAGGAAAGGACACTGACGACGATGACGCGACTAGGCTGGATGTATGAAACTAGACTGAGAGAGGGTCATGCATTGTATGCGGCATGCGTTATACCGGTAATACAACGCAATTTCCGTTATCTTACTTTCTATGAGCTGTGTACGTCCGTGAACAGTCCTCTGAGGGAGAAGAATACGAACAGGCCAAGAACAACAACAACAACAACAACAACGAAAGGAGAATAAATATGGAGTTTTTTTGACAAAGCAATGCCCGAAACAATGGAGGAGGATATCCCTATCGGAAGTCCCTCCCTCTCTCTCGCCGCTAAACCAATGTAACTGAAAGTCCCGCCCTCTTGCACATTTTGGAGCATCCACTTCCAGGCGTGCCGATTACTTGTTTAGAGACAGAGTTGACATTAATATCCAATAAATGTACACACGCACAAAAAAGAAAGACAAAGTTGTGTGCATGTGATTATATGTATTGTTGTCTAATTTAACACCAGGGGCCTCTGCCGCACCTTGTTGAAGTTTTCTTAGCTTGACCATCAGCTGTTCAAATTTGGGTTCTTCCATATCCCTGCTTCTGCTTCCTTTGTAAACTATGGGAAATATGAACAAAAACAACATTCTGGTCTTAAACTCAACTATGAATACATATTGAATGTAGTAGTGGCCATAGATGTCATAAGTAAAGCAAACCGTAATGGGTTTGCTAGCTAGCTAAAATCGCGTTTGTGATAAATTGACGTGTATGTCATAAGGACAACGTTATTATTTAAGTTATCTAATCACAATATACATTATATTTTCTTACCATATATCTATTACGTTTGACGTGAATATAAACGTGTATTTACCCACTATATTAGTTATCGCAGTGTATTTCAGTCCAGAGTTGTGAATCTTTCAAAAGGTCAGTTGCTATGAAATATAACTTAAAAAACAACATAAAAGGCGCTCGCGCCATATCACCTGGGTGAGTCGTCGCGTCATGACGTCACCGTTCAGTTTGATAACGTTTTAAATGACCGTGGTACAGCTACATGGCTACACTTGAGTTGCACTCGAAGTAATTTGTTCTTAAGGGACGTTTAGGCTTTATGTAATATAAAGAAAAGCCAAGTTATTAGTTTCTTATTCGATTCAAACGCTAAACTGTGAAACGTCGAGTGTTTGATGATAGACATAAGATCAGCTGCCAGACAGCTACAGTAGGAGGCTCAAATGCAAAAGTTACATAATAACATCATGGTTCAGAATCAAACTAAGAAAACGAGCAAACAAAAAGAGCATACAAATGATTTGTTTGTCTTTTAATGTAAAGCAGACAGCAGTATAGAGGATTACAATTCTAGTTTCAATGCAAATATACAGACCTACAAAGCCCCAAACCTACTATACACGTCAAAGCACTAAGTTGTATATACACACACACACTTGGAAACACAAGTTAAAAAATAAAAATATACAGGCCTCTCAGCAATACTTCTCCAATACTGTGCCCCTTCCAAAATAATCAGAAATGTGCATCAGCACATGCAAATATGATGAAAGGCTCATGCAACAGCTAGAAAAACCCCAGAAATTAACACTTTTTAAAATACATCTTTATTATACCATTCATGTTATGAATGAAACATAATTCTTCTGAATTATTAATTACTATTAGCCAGTCAATTTTGAGAAATGTATACATTTTAAGTACCGACATGCTGAATTCGCCAGGTCTTAAAATGACCCAACATTTGAAGAGACATCAACTCTTCAAAATTGGGCAATTCATTTCTTTGCTTATGCTAATCTTGTGGTGACTTCAACATATCAATAAATATATTTCAGAATGATTCCAAACTGTCCTTGGGATACATCATTCTTGTTCATATTAGGTTTTTGGATTGACAAGTGACCTATAGCTGCACTAGGCTGGTATTAATATCAATACTTCCAATATTTCACATTACTTATAAGGGAAACATACAGCACTCCATTTTACTTTACAATAAAACACCAAATAAGTTAGCAAGGAAGAGCAAACAAAAAATTTCAAATATTGTATAAAAGAGACTTGTCGAATAATATTCAAAGGAATAAACTTTCAAGCATCAAACCTCTCTTTTCTGGAAGTATATGTACTGTGATTACATTTGTGTGTGAAGACATCAAACATTAAACTTCATTCTTGAATTTCAGTTTCGTCTCTTTACTAGGTGAAGACAAGCTACGGTGTCCGAATGCAAGCCGCCGAGCACCAACAGCCTTGAGACTCAATCCAGCAGAAAACCATGTTGGGGATATTGGCATCATATAAGTAACACAGTTGGACTATTTACAGCTACCTAACAAGCAGACTAGGAGAGGCGAGCCTCGGGAGGATCAAGACAATCATAACACAGTTTCAGTTGTGTTTTAAAATTGCCATGCAGTTACTTTACATTGGGACTTGGGGTAATGTGAGGAGATATTTCTAGCAATAGCTTCTATCCAGTCAAAGCCGGTCTGCATGGGACTCTACACAGGATAGAATGTTCAGAAATTCTATATATTAGGGCTGTTAATCGATTAAAAAATGGATTGAGTGATTAACTGCAATATCAAAATTTGCTGGGGAAAACCCCAAATGAACATTTGACATTATATTATTGTGGCAGATGAGTAAAGCATGAATACCCTGGTAGAATATGCTTAACTACACCTGTTATTATCACTACTGTGACCTATGGTCCTCTTCAATGATTCCCCTATTCAACAGGGGAACTCTATCACCTCACCACTAGGTTATATTTCACATTTAAATGATGAACATAGCCAAAGTTATGGCCATTTATAATAGCATCACTGGTAATTGATGCGTACACAATTCGGATCATAGTTAGCAAGCGGAATCCAGGCGAGAATGGACGGAACAGCCATCATTCTCACTGTCATCAAGCAGAGAAACCGCGACACCTTCCGGCCAGACACCCTAGCACACGGTCGTTCCCACATGGTAAGGCGAACGGCAACGACACAGACCACCACCATATAGGAAATCACTTCCAAACCTGTTGGCCATTTTCCCACAAGAGGGAAACGGCATCAATCGAACACCCGACACGCCTATCTGGCAGATCCAACATGTGCCAAGGTCAAAATCAAAGACATTAGTCAAAAAATGAGGAAGTATGTAAATTTGCATTTTAACATTAACATTTTAACATTAATGCGTTATGGTTTCCAGATTAATGACAAGCCTTAACGCGTTAACAGCCCTTGACAGCCCTAATATATATATATCCCTCAACTGTATTAGTAGAAGCAGGAGACAGCTAGTGGAAAAGGAATTCAAAGAAAAGCAAGGAATCAGTAGGAATCAGTGCTTTTACAGATGCATTTATAACAGGCTCCTTTAGCCCAGTATATCAGCCTCAACGAGGGAGGTTAACGGGAAGAGGAAAAATAGACCAGTGAAAATAAACCGACAAAACATATTACAAACGGGTGTTAAAGAGATGGGGCATTATAGCATCATTCACTGTTGCGGAAACACGCTCTCACAATTCCTGCAAACAATCCCCTCGTGGGGCACCTCAATCACGGGAGCGACCCACGATAGCCAGGATGTAGAGGAAGATGTTGATGATGTCTGTGTAAAGGTTGAGGGCCGCGAAAATGTACTCCTCTGGACTCAGGGCCAGCTTCTTATTACCAAGGAGCAGCTGGGTGTCCACAGCCAAGAACTGCAGCAGAAGCAAAAAAACAACCAAAAAATAGTCAGACATGAGATTACATTTTATTACAGTGTTCCTGGTCCATTAAACACATCAGTAAAGAGTTGTGGATAACACAGCACCATCAATGAGGGAGACACTCACGCAGGTAAAGAGAAGGGCCCCCAGGGAGGCATAGACGATGTCCAGGATCCTGTTGCGAATGAAGATGCAGAGAATGGAGAAGACCAGCAGAACTATGAGGCACACAAACAGCACCCCGCGGCAAGAAGTGAAGTCGTACTTGCTCTGTAGTGGGGGAATGGTTAGAAACGAGACAAGAGAGAAACAGAATGTCTTTAGTCAAAGGGACGTAACAAAAGGTAAATGGTAAATGGTTTTTATCCAAAGCTCTTTACATTTGCCTCACATTCACCCATTCATACACCGACAGCAGTGTCAACCATGCAAGGTACCAACCAGCTGGTCAGGAGCAGTTAGGGTTAGGTGTCTTGCTCAAGGTCACGTCGACAATAAGCTAGGCGGAGCTGGGGGATCGAACCAGCAACCTTCCGGTTGCCAGACAACCGCTCTACCCACTGAGCTACTGTCGCCCTTCCTAACCGTGCCTAACAAAAGGCTACAAATGCTGCAGAGTAGGGATGAAAATCGCTACGGATCTGTAATATCGCTACAGATGAACACTGTTGAGAAACGTAAACGTTTACAGAGTGGGCGTGCACTGCAGCAGGCAAACCCAGTGATTCTTGCTAGCTTTGTGGCATTAAAACCACAAGCAACTTTTAACATTCACCTGATAAATGTACAATAACAGCACTATAAAAAAACAAAACAAAACAAAGACCCCATCTATGGCGTTTTTGCAAGTGATCTTCATATGGCAGCGTGTCTACTGACCTGCAGCGAGAAGACGACAACAGTGAAGCAGACCACAGCGGTGATGCCAACAGCCATGATGACTGTGTACGTGTTGTAGAAGCTGGCAATCATGCCCACCATGTACGACAGGCTAAGGGTCAAGATGGACTGAAAACGAGACGGAGAGTCACTAACAACAAAACACCTTCTTTATTATTAGTTACTTATTCATATATTTCTATATATTCATAGTTATTCATTGTAAGCTATATAGACACCGCAATAGGATAATTTATTTAAAAAATGTGTTCATGCTAACAAAGCCAGGCGTATACAGGGTTTCCACAGCATCAGGGACCCACCAGTGCGACCAAGTTCCAGGGGTGTTTGCGACGGAAGTCTCCGCAGCAGCTGAGCACAATGAGAGAAACGACGAAAACGGCGTAGGACACATAGTACGTCCACGGGTTTTGGCGAACAAACACCTTGGCGTCCTCGGCGAAGGTGAAGATGGCGACAAAGGAGAACGTGACCATCAGCTGCACTGTGAGGACCAAGAAGACCTGCCAGAGATTAAGACAGGGGGGGATGTTCAGGATCACATGCATTCATGCAGGGCTCAGCAGAGCTCATCAGTTTCGTTATTCGTTCGTCGTACCTTGCGGATGAAAGCCTGACGGATGGTCTTGTCCTCAAAGCCAGAGTTGGTGAAGTCTTCGTTGTCATAGTAAGACGGGGGCACATCCCCGTAAACAGGAACTCCCACTGGTCCTGGAGAAAGAAAAAGCAAACCCAAATGGCAAACAACAAACATCAACAAAACAGAGATTACTTGTATTTCACATTCAGTGTTGGTTAACATTACTTTTACTTTTAAAAGTAACTTGTTACATGACAAGATTACTGCCATTAAAAAGTAACTTATGTTATAGCGTTGCCTCCTGAGAAAAGTAACTTGATAAAAGTACTTTTGAGTACTTTTGCCTCTTACAGCATGTCATCTTCAGAAATTATACTTCCACGCCCTGTAGGTGTACTGGTTAACAAAATGGTCTCACGATGGTCTCTCAAGTCTACTGTGGGGCTACTTTGCCTACAGACTGCAGTGTTTCCCCTTTTGGTTTCCTTATCGTGGGACAGCCGATAAGGAAAGTGAAACCTAAATCCCCTAAAAAAACCCCATTTCATTTATTTTGTTAATTTATTTTTATTTTCTTTGGGCTAACCTTTGCAACAAAAAAGGTCATAAAAATAGGCCAAAATTCCCAAGCTTAACTTCCTGTGGTAAATTTCCGGAAATTTCCCAGAAACGTTCCACCCCTTTGCAACCCTAGGTAGGCCCCTCGAAACTACCAGTGTTGCTGCACGTACACGGGGTCATCAAACGCGCGTGCGGGGCCGAGGTAGTATCATAAACGGAAACATACACACAGGAGCTGTGATTGCATTTCACAACGACGTCATTGGAAACCTCCCAACTGCTCGTTAAAATAGAAAGTAAGACGCACGGTAGTCGGTCAGCGACCATCCGATGTAAAAACCTGAACACGTCTTCTGGAGATGTGGTGTGGATTCTTGCCCAGTCTTCTAGGAGGAGGAGGGGGTGGGTGGGAG
>OMKP01078866.1:0-14759 GCA_900302375.1 Bathygadus melanobranchus
AGAGAGAGAGAGAGAGAGAGAGAGGGACAGATAGAGGCAGAGAGAGAGAGAGAGAGGGAGAGAGAGAGGGAGAGAGAGAGAGAGAGAGAGAGAGAGAGAGAGAGAGAGTGAGAGTGAGAGGGAGAGAGAGAGAGAGAGAGAGAGAGAGAGAGAGAGAGTGAGAGTGAGAGTGAGAGTGAGAGAGAGAGACAGAGAGAGAGAGAGAGAGAGAGAGCACAAAAAAAAACCTTTTACCCCTTTTTTTTTTTTTTTACAAAAGCCCATACTACAGTGGGTTGGAATATAAATCATTGTTCATAATGAGTATCCATTGTGACAAAAATAAACATAAGAAACACTGCAATAAATCTTGTGAACCGTGAATGTTCACACTCCCACAGTACTCTTCCTCATAAACAACTGAGTTTCAGTATAGAATTGCAAGTAAATACTGTTTTTGTAGGTTGCAAGTCTGTTGGCTGATATGTGTGCGCTGTTGGCCAACATTGTGAAGTCTTAATAACATTAAGACAACAGACATACAGTTGATTCAGGAACTAAGCATCGGGTGAAAAGCTAAAGTGCTAAATCTAGTAGTCGGGAACCTGAGACTAAAGTTGAACCCAGGTACCCGGAGGCATAGGAAGTACTACTAATATGTCCGAGTATTGATCTTTTTGTTCTGTGTCTGTATGTAACAGCGATCATTTTAATGGAGAACAGTTGCAGGATATTAATGGTAATTTAAACAGGTATGATCTGCTGCACAAGTGAAATACGACAAATTCAGATTTGAGTAAATCCTTTAATATTTCTCAGATGGTTATGCTATCATTTTCAGGAAAATATTCCTTGGTTCTTAGAGTCTGCATGAGTAGGATTTTAAACATAAACATGAATTAAACATTTCATATATATATATATATATATATGTATATAAAAATGTTGAATTCATGTTTATGTTTAAAATATACATATATGAACATAGATGGTTGTATTTTCCAGCCCTTAGGTCTTAGTGGGAATCAGCATTGTGTTGCTGCTGTTTTGAGAATGTTTAGCTAAAAGAATATCAGCCCATATGTACAGTGTCCTTGAGTCTGAGAAAAGCACTTTTAAATATTCGTATTCATCAATCAAGTCAACTGAGTCGTGGAATACAGCTTGGTTAATGTTCCAATCAATGACCAGTTCCTAGTCTGACATACTCTTATAAAGTCAAGAATTGAAAGTCTTGCATCTTTTTCGGATTCACCAAATACATCTGAAATACGTTTACAAAGTACGATTTTACGTGATCCATTTCACATCAAGCCTAAACAACATCCCGTGATGGCGTTCTGCGCGTAGGGCCCTACGCATCGTGTGTGTTATTCTCAGCCATCTTCCCAGCCGTCACGTTCCCATTAATTTCATCGATGTTCCCGTGCATTCTCTTAATTATCTCCTTGTTATCACGCGGCTTACATTACCGCCTAAGGGGGAGGTACGGCCTTGAAGCGCGTCTCTCCAAGTTCTCGGCGAGGTTGTCCGAGTGACACACACAGTCACACTAAAGACAATGAAACAGTGTTTGACCGAAGCGGAAACGGTCACAGTTATTTCTCTCCCCCATTTCCACGCTCTGTTTTGTTGTTTCTGCTATAGTCACTGCGCATGTGATCCTGTTTCATCAGAGATGCATAGAGGCGGACTCGGGGAAAAACAATAATGCAAACATGGTGACAGTGCCTGTCAGAGCTGGGCGGAGCTGCCCTCCCTCTTCCCTTCCACCGTGGAGCCACAGCGCTGCGTGCACGTCAGTCTGTGTGACATTTGGAAATAACACATCCCCACCCACGACAGGTGGCGTGCAGGAAGGGGGCGGAGCTCTGAATAAAACTGGGGCTATCATCGTCGTCGTCGTCGTCATCATCATAGACACTGACAAGCGTTGTGGGACAGCGGCGATGTATTTTTGTTAATGCTAAATGAGATCACCAGCTGTTAGTGTGTGTGTGTGTGTGTGTGTGTGTGTGTGTGCGTGGAGGTGTTTGAGGCAATCAGGATATGGGAGGTGTCGATGCATTTTCAGTCATGGCTACAACACATTTCACACGGTTGTGTCAAGCAGGTCCCGCGGGTACCACAACTTCAACCTGAATCAACTCTCCATCTGCAGATGCTTGAGTTAAGTCTCCCTGAAGTTTAGTTTTACTTTATGTTTATTTTATGTTTCATACTTTGTTTGTGGAGAACTGCACACACACACACACACACACACACACACACACACACACACACACACAGATACCAACACAAGTGCGCAGAGCCATCCATGCCATCAATGGTAGGGACTTGGACTGGATTTAGATTGAGGTGCTGTTGTTTTATAGGAATCATTAGGAAGTTCAAAAGCAATTTATAAAAGCTTTCATTTATAGGGGTATATCATGTCTAGGGGTGACAGTAGCTCAGGGGGCAGAGCGGTTGTCTGGCAACCCGAAGGTTGCTGGTTCGATCCCCGGCTCCGCCTAGCTAATTGTCAAGGTGTCCCTGAGCAAGACACCTAACCCTAACTGCTCCCGACGAGCTGGTTGTTACCTTGCATGGGTGACACCGCCGTCGGTGTATGAATGTGAGGCAAATGTGAAGCGCTTTGGATAAAAGCGCTATATAAATACTCCATTTTATAAGCCATTCACAAAAGGTCTTTACAGAGAGCCAGAAAGTTGTCTGGCTGTCAATCATTAACAAATAAGGCTTGAATACACACATTATTACTGGATGCGTGGTTGCATAGGTTATTATATTATTCATACATATATTTATTACCATGTTGAATTTTCAATTTGACATATTAATACATATCTTGCTTCGGAAACTTTTTGCACTGCCGAATCAAAAGTGGCTAACAAACAAATACCAGTCTATTAGTTAATAACACATTTCCTTTGAAATAAATGACAATTGGCAACAGCATTGAACATATCGATTGCTTGCAGCTTCCTTGAGAAACGCTCATCCAAACAACTTCACACTCGACACTGCACGACACTACGCACATACGTACACACACTCCATTATAGTTAGATAATATCATTGGGTCAGATAACTGTGTTACGGGGCATATTTTCTATCTGTTGTGAGTATAAAATGAACAGTTATTCACAGCACCAGTATCATTAAGGGACTCAAACTAGCCTTCCCCATGTAGAATAATGGAGCTCTCACAGTCCGAGCCTCTGCAACAGAGAAAAAACAGAGAAGAAGTAATGGATTGTGGACCACGTCAGACAGCGGTATCCATTGTTGTTACCCTCCAGGACACATGTTTCAGAAACAAGGCTTATCATCAACACAGCTATTACTGCTGCTGCGTGTGCATCGAAGTCAGCCCACCAGCTGTGTTTGTCCTTATCGCTGACAGCCCTTTAAGAGACCCGAGACAGGGACCTTCTCACCGAATCAACCCAGCGAGGGGCCCCCCCACCGTGTCGGGACCCACCCAGGACAGCCACTCCCTGTAGAGGCAGCGCAGGCAGTCAGGTGTGAGGTAGTGTCAGAGGCCAGGCCAGCCAACTGCTGCTTCTACCGCCCCGGGGCTCCGTGGGGGCCAGCTGCCAGAGAGGACCAAGCAGCTATCCGGGGGGCTGGAGCTGCCAAGAGGCCATGCAGCCCTGCCCCCTGTTATGGTGCCCTCTGCTGGGGATGGGAGACATGTCGGCCACATGCCATGCTGGCTCAGGATATGAAGACCACAGGGCTGTAGTACTCGAGTCCGGTCAAGGTCTCGAGACCCATTTTTGATGGGTCTCGGACCAAAGCTATGTTTGACATTGCATAGGTACATATTGTTTTTACTACTTTCATTTTAATAGATGTTTTTGTAGTCAAGTAATGAACATAAACAATGAATTTTGTCCTCAAAACATGCAATTTCTTTTTAAATATGCCTTTAGAAACCTTCCTTTTCTATTTTAGGCAATTGATATAATGATAGCCACATGGTCTTGGTCTGGAATTAGACTCATATTTTTGCGGTCTTGACTTGGTCTTGACCCCATCTTGTTCTTGATCTTAAATCAAACTTGATTCACCAATGACTCGATCTGGACCTGGACTCGACCGAGGTGGTCTCGACTACAGCTCTCGAAGACCATGCTCAAAGATGGTTGGTTTTCCAGCGCCTTGGGAGTTTAAAAATAGTCTCAGTAGCCATTTAGTGTTGTTAGATTTACAAATGATTGTTTCGTTTATTCATGTGTTTATTTGTCGGGGACATTGTACAAAAGGCATTAGTCTGAATGCCTTTTTCAGGAGATGCATTGTACTGGATTATAGCAGCTTGCTTATTTCCATCTGCAGTACAAAATACAATGAATGTTCTCTTGCCTAGTATCTGAATAATATGTCTGTGTTTGAACCCCTAGGTCTGCCGCAGGCCATACCGTTTGTAGACTGGGCCTGGGTCATAGTACACCTGGATGAGGTATACCTGATCAAAGACTTCACCCCAGCCTCACAGTAGCAGCAGCTGGACTGCTCTTCAGGTGAGGGCAGCAGAGGTTAGTAGTTAGAAGCCCCAGTGTCCGCCTACAGTCTACCAGTCAGCATCAGGCCTAAGTGATATTATCTGAACGCACACCAAACGTACAACAGTATCCTTCAGTTCCACTCACTGGTTTGTGATATTATATGTTAAGCCCTGTTGCTTGTTGTGTTGTGTTTCTGCACAACCAAGCTGCTACATGAACTCAACCCAGAAGAGTCTCCTGACATTAAGAACATTTAGTCAGGAATTAACCCACGGTACAGGGTTTGGAGTTCTGTTGCCTCAGCAGAAATCGTCAGCTATAGCGCACACACACACATGAAAATGACAACATCCATTTATCTTTTGTGCCTTTCTTTTGTCCAGGGGGTTTGTGGCCATTGGGGTGTCTCGGCACTCCGATGACAACGGCCACAAAATGACACTCCTGAGGTCCCTTAAGAAGAGTATTTCTCTTCAGGCCCCGGAGCTTAAAGAGTAAAAAAAAATATATAACATATGTTCATATTTTCCCTCTGTAAGCGACTTATGTTTCACGGCACATGCATGTTCCTGTGTGTGCGTGTGTTTTGAATTGTGTGTATGTATGGTGTGATTTCTCTATACGAGCCAAATATTCACAATGTAGGTCAGCAGGCCAGCAGTGTAACAGGTCTTGACCAGTATGTGTGATCAATGTGTTCACGTATGTTGTCTACGATTACCTCGGACAAGGACGTGGACATGGTGAGGATCGCTCCACCGCTTGACTTGTGCAATGCGGGATCTGCAGTGCGGAGGGCACTGCAGCCAGGGCCTGCAGCCATATCTCACAGGTGGGTGCCATCTTGGCTCAGTGATTCATCTTCTGCTCCTATAGTGTTGATGATATATGTAGACGTTGCTCTGCGTGGGGGTAAACCAAGGCAACTGCTCTCCTCTTCTTCCTCCGGCGTTCACTAGATTATGGAGCCCAGACATCTGGACAGCTGTGGTCCTTCCTGACCCTGCGTATGTGAGGGATTTCACGACTCTTAACAATTCGCTGCCGCATTTTTATAGGAATCATTTTGACATGGTTACATAGTTTTATAGAATACATACTCATACTTATATTCTAATAATCTATAATATTAGATTCAATTTTTTTTACGTATGTTGATTTACGTTAGATTACTTGCAAGTTGAGGCTGAGAACACTTGAAACATACAATCATAATTGGAGGAGCTACAAAGTTATAGTGCTGCACAGCCTATAGTTCACAACAACAACAAGCACTGAATGCAGAGTAGCCATCGGAATCATTACATTATATGGTTGGTCATAATAACACCTGTTGCTGTCCACGTCCTCTAAATTATCTCTCGGTCTTGTCCTGGTCTTGTTAGCGCTCCGGTCCTTCACCTCAGGTCGGGTTCTCTCCCACCTGGAGCACCTGGATACACTTATCTTCTCCCTCTCTCCCTCTCTCTCCCTCTCTCTTCCTCTCTCTCCATCAACATTTAAAGGCAGAAACACAGCTGGTTCTGAGCCCCTGATAGTTACTTTATCATTCATATCGGGCCCCCTTGATGTTACATTACGATTGCCATATTTACATTAAGGTGGCCGGGTTGGTACACTCCAGAGGTACCCCGGCCCGACAACCCCTCTTAGGCCACAGATCCACAGATCTTTGAAATCAATAATTTAAATAAATGTGGAAATAAATGTGATAGCGAGGCAGGGAGAGATGATTACCCGAGAGATAAAGAGAGAGAGAGAGAGCTATAGATAGAGAGAGAAAGAGAGAGACAGAGAGAGAGAGCTATAGATAGAGAGAGACAGAGAGAGACAGGGAGAGAGACAGAAAGAGACACACAGAGAGAGAGACAGAGAGAGAGATGGCGAGAGACAGAGAGACAGAGAGAGAGAGAGAGAGAGAGAGAGAGAGCAGAATCATCCACTCCGGATCCCCCGACATGAAGCCCACTATGTTGTGGAAGACAAGGGAGAGAGCAGTCCTCCCAACAGTTGACAGTGATAAGTAATAACAACGAGACATTTGTGCAACATGAAGCAAGACGTGGATGTTGCTTCATGTTGCAAGAAACTTACTCATGGGCCCAAAGCACACGGCCGTGTTCGGTATGCAAAATTATGTTTTTGAATCTCAGTGTCCAAAATAGACACGAGTCCTGAAGCAACTGAAGGAATGCAGTGCATGGTACATTCGTGCTATGTCTGTGTGTGTGTGCACACAGAGCACGCACACACATACACATACACACACGCAGACACAGTTCAGTTCAAGTTGAGAGCAGTGTCACTTACACAGCATCTTGGGTCTCTTGTGGATTTTGCATGCAACCGTCCCCCTCTCCACACAGGACATACATCGGTGACAGAGTCTGTCCTGGGGGGAGAAGGGACACACCACCAGACATGGCTCTCATAAAGCAACCAATCTGTCTCTGTCTGAGACAACCAGCGCATCAGTCTGTCTGTTTGAGTCAACCGGCAGATCTGTGTGTCTGTCCTCTGAGACCGCCTACACTGTATGTGCTCTCCTCCAAGCCGGTACAGAATGGGATGATGGCGTCGGGGGTGCACGAACATTAGCCGGCGATGAGTCACTTGCAATGGCGAAACAAATTAGACGGTAGACACTAGAGGAAGAGGAGTGAGGTTACTGAGCTCGGCGCCATCTAGAGATAATGTTATGTGGGATCCACCGTGGATCATATTGCCATTTACTGCATGTACTTTCTTCTGCAGTGGAACAGTACCTGAGGGTGGTGTGGATGGATCCTCAGGTCTTGGTGGGTATTTGGATGGATCACATCCAGACACCCAGAACCAAAACTATGGACCTGGACCAACCCTGAGGCCCACCGGTCACTCCTTGTCTGGAACTGAGTGACCTGGAGACCCACAGAGGGAGGGGAGACCCCAGAGAGAACTCTGGTTGTTTCTTGCCACAGGGCTGTAGTCCTCAAGTCTGGTCTTGGTCTCGAGACCGGGTTCAATAACAATTTTCCCCCCTTTTTACCAATATTCCCTCAGTAAAACTGTTGAAATCAGCAGATATGGTCCTGGAGCAGTTATTAGGTGAAATAGTTGGTGTAAAATTCTGTGTAAAAGTAGGTGAAATAGATGCATCCAATTCTAGTTAGGTAATGGATATAACTATGCTATCAACATGAACAAGCTGCCTACAATTCATTTTGTCCTCAGAACAGGCACATTTTTTTAAAATATGCTTTTAATAACCTTCCTGCCACATGGTCTTGGTCTCGAATAAGACTCATATTTTAGCTGTCTTGGTCTCAAACCCCCCTTGGGGACTCTGTCTGGACTTGGACTTGACCGAGGTGATCTTGAATACAGCCCTGTCTTGCCACAGTTGTCAAGATATTCAGGCCTCAAAGTCCATCAGTGGCACAAGAAGTGGCAACTCCACTTCACCATTAACTATGATTTTGTTAACAAGTTAAAAATGAAAGTTAGAATCAAAGATTAATAAAACACATTGCCATAATATGCTGACAATAAAATCACACACATTGACAACAATACGACTACTGTGCCTACAGTAAACTGCATCAACCGAAGGGTTCTCGTGTTATCACGGAGGTATCAACAGCTACATTGTTCAGAATAAATATTGTGTCTTTAAAAAAGGGGGTCATGTTTAATTCTCTCCAAGATGGAAGAAGATGGAAGCTTGGGAAAGTGCTCAGCACAGCAGATACTCACATGGGAAACCACCAAAGAGCCCAGGGCCTCAGATATTTCATTTTTAAAGTGTGCTCAATGAGCCATTGGTTTTCCGTGTTTACATCTCTAAGGGGAGTGGAGATAGGGCTAAAACTATGTCAACGTGAACCGAACTATTTCTTTTATGTTTCCACACTGGGAAATTATGCGTAAGGATTAAGGTCAAATCATCACTTAGTTCACAACTTTTTAAAACATTTTCTGAGATGCTTCCCGATGAGCTCACTGTTTCATGCAATTTCATCACTACGCTAACATGGTTAGCGGCTATAGCAATTTGGAGATTTTTTTTAATGTTTAATTGTCATGAAATGTTTAAGTACCCTGTAGGCCATGTTTATGTATTCATCGTAGAACGCCCTTTAGTGCTGTGACTTTGATTATGTTCTAATTGTGCAATACAGTTAGGAAAGCATTTTTAATCGTGTGCCTGTTTGTTACGTTTAGCTTAATAGACCCAATACTTCTACAGCACTTCCACTGGAATTCTACCTTTTCAGAATTGAATCTAAAAAGAAATGCAGATCATCAAACAATTCATGTTTATATATAAAAATGGTTGTTGTTAAATTCCAATAAGGTGACAGTTTTTTCCCATATTTCAGCACTTCATGCAATTTGGAGTCTACGTTCGGGTTCCCGATGGTGGTTTAAATTTAGCGTCTGTAGTGGAATTGTCAAGGACATGGGAGTCAGGGAATGGAGGAATTGCTGAGGCCCGGGATATGAGCCAGAAAGCCATCACAGATCTAACTCCAGTAATAGTACCCGGCTGGAGTATGGAGGAGGTAGCTGCTACAGCAATAGTGCAGTATACCTGTGATAAGCTTTTCCTCCAACTATTATAGCAGTAGCAATATTCGTAGTAATAGTAGTAAAAGTAATGCTAGCAGTAGTAGCAAGTCATAGTTGTAGCAATAGCAGTAGTACTAGTAGTAGTAGTATTAGTTTGACATTGAGTAGTAGCTAGGAAGTCAGCATATATACAGGTCCTAACAGGTCAGGAGATCCCCCAGAATGCAGTCTGTTGTGCTGGGAGAGGGTGGGTGTGGGGTAGGGCAGGGAGTCTATTAGGGTGAGACACATAAATGGATAGGCAAGGCAACCATATCATCAATGTCAGCATGCCTGTGTGCAAGGGTATGATGTCACAGTGGGAGACAATGGGAGGCCAGTAGGCAGCAGAGTGGAAAAAAACAAAGAGAGAGAGAGACATCAGACTATTGCTGCAGAGACTAACTGAGCTCTGTTGTGAGACAATTCTACAGACCATTATGGCCAAGGACCAATGACAAATCATAGACGATAAACAGGTTTTAGGTTCAGATACAAAGCTACCAAAAAACAGATCTCCCATGGTTGACAATTGGCTTCATTAAAACATAGACCCTGATACCTGTTTATTTCTCTACAAGTAACGACATCCTGGAATTGATAAGAGACACGAATGCAGGAATAACTAAATCTCCTCGCTACGAAGCTCACGACCTTCAGCTTGGTTGCAGAAAAACATATTTTCCCATATTCCGTTGTAAGGGAAATTCAATTGTAGTCCAAAATGCCTCAGTTAATACCAATGTTTCTGGCTTAGACCGTTTCCAAAAATCTCGGTCGTGTCGGTTTAGTGCGATCTGAAGTTATTCTGGGATTACCAAATCAAAATTGTATAATGACAGTTGACACCAAGCAGTACAGTACAGATAAAGCCTAGCATCTGTGTGGTAAGATACAGGTGTCAGAGCGATTTGAGAGGAAGGAAACGGATGGTGTTCATCAACTTCCTCTGCCTCACGGCCACGTAAAGACAAGGTGAAGTAGTTTTCATAGCACATCTGACTAACATACTCAAGATTTTGGGATTTGATTTGAATGCCATATGTTATATGATTGGTTGAGCATGTCCACAGATCATCACTACCAAAGACAAATTCAGCTGTAGAAGTAGTTACATTTATTAGATTTAGATAATAATAAGTAATGAATATTTTTTTTTGCAAATGGCCTGCATTTATATAGCGCTTTTTTGTCATGTAATGTTGAGGAGGTTAATAATATAACATGAGATGAAGACAACGTGAAAAAGTATATTTTCATTTCCAGCTGACCCTACCACACATTTTTTTTAGATTTAAATTATTTACAGAAATGGGTTTAGGTAAATGGACTAAACCATGTCAATCAAAGTCTGTTTGTTAGACGGAGTAATGACCATACAACATCTTTTGGTTACAGGTGGGATTACTGCCCATATCCTTTAAAAACACACACGTATGAAAGTGAAGAATATGAATGTAGCTTTTGAAGTTAGCTGGAGAAAGGATTATGGGCAGAGGGCAGTGGTTTTGAACTTATTCCACAGTTGTAGTGGCGCTAATCATTTTAGCCCACCATGCTATAGACTGTATGCTATAACCCAATTATGCTGCACATCATCTAAGGCGCGCTTGGAAATGCAGCAAACAGCTTCATTACCAGAAGAGAGAGACACACATTGTACATTTATAATATATATATTTTCATTTTCATAATTTATATGACCCAGATCCAAGACAATTGAGCTGTGTGACGCCTATGTATTCGTCAAACAAGCACAGACATCGTAACTGTTGGTGGCAAAGTGGCAGAGTTATCAAGTCACATTTTCAAACTATGTCAAACTATTATACATTTCTGTAAAAAGAAAAGCATAGCAATATTTGGGAAAGTGGGAAAAGTTGAAAGATAAACACTTGCTGTGCTCCTGCAAAGGTTAGCATTAGCATGTTAAGGCGAGCTTCCACAAGGAAACTCATGTGTGGTAATGGGGTCATTTGCATATCTCGTATAAACATTGTCTTGAGTTTGGGGAGCTCCGTTTAAATCTAAAAATCATTAAACTCATTCAATGTTTGGCCCATGTCCTGCTCTTTTTTCACTCCTTATGTTTGGCCCATGTGAACTCGGTATATTGTATAAGTTGTGTACACACAACAAGTGTGGAGCTGCTTGGCCTGTAAAGCCAGCGATTTCTTCCAGTCCTTCAGGGACGCGGGAGTGTTAATGGACCCAGTGTTTAGATGTTATCCTCTGTAACAAGTTGCTTTCAACACCTGTGCGACTTGGCATGCTATATGCGCATGAGTCATCACCAAGGCAACCAAGCTAGAGTACAGCCAGTGGTGGTGAGAAAAACAGATTTTACATCTCCCATATTCAGTAGAGGCCTGTGCCCTGGAAGCGTTACATAACTTAGCACATCTTACATCTCCGTTTATAGAGCCATTAATAGGCTATATTAAGTCAATGCAAATGAAGGCACCCGCCCAGCAGAAATCGCCATTTGCCTCAAAACAGGATTTGAAACTCCTGGCCGCAAACTTATCCTGCCTCTTATTCCAAGCATGTATATGTATACCAACTGCACAGTGATATTTTCAGAATGAAAAAAAAGAAAGCCTGCACTGGTGGGATAAGCATTTGGAATAAGTTTTGAATAGGATTTGGAAAAAAAAAACAAATCCTATTATTCTTATACATTGTGGGAAGAAGATGGACGAAAAAAATGACTTAAGGGAATCCGTAGGAATCCGGTTAATTTGCTTCGTGGCCAAAATTAAGCATGCAGCTTTCATAAATTACCATTTCATTAGGATTCAGAGGGAAAACAGGTTTAATTATTCATGTCTTCCACAGCACTCTGGCCCTGTCGCTGATTAGATTTTAATTACATGACTTTGTCTAAAACAAATGGGGGACGGCAGCATAAAGGCCTATTTGTCTTGGCTGATAATAGGACGCACCTGAACTGGCGCTCCTACTGAAAGGAATGTATCGTTGTTCAATAGCGGGGGGAAATAATGAAATGATGCCGCTGGCTGGCGGCCCTGCCTCATTGTGTTTACCCTGTCGGATGAGGAACAGAGTGGAATCCGGGTCTCTCCATAACCGAAGCCAGTAGACATGATTTCACACTTAGCCGCCCGGGCGCCGAGAGTCCTCTTCTCCTCCTCCTCCTCCTCCTCCTCCTCCTCCTGTCGAGTGTTTTTTTTTTTTGCTCGCCTCGCCTCTTATCTCTCTCGCCTCACACCCTGATTCCTAAATGTTATTGGTTCTCACAGCTCCTCGCCAGCTCTATGACCGGCCGAAGGTCAACAGTTACTTGCACGCTGACGCTGAGTGTTTTGGCGAGGTGTGAGGAGTTTCTCCCCCGCGCGGAGAACAGGGGGACAGAGAGAGTTGATGTAGCACTTAGGTGTGTATATATTATTGCTTGTGTGCTTGTGTGTGTGTGTGTGTGTGTGTGTAGGCGTGCATTGCGTGTACGCGCTTTTGCACGTGTGTGTAACCTCGACGTGATCCGGAGACGTGTGAACCTACTCTCTGCTGTCCTTTTATTTCATTGTCTATTTATTTGAATACCTGCTGCCTTGCACTTTACCACACAGCACCTGCGAAATGGCTTTGCAAGCATCAACCTCCCACCCGCTACAACACCTCTCTCAACAATATCTCTCTCTCTCTCTCTCTCTGTCTCTCTCTCTCTCTCTCTCTGGCCGACAAGTTGAGCTCTCTGGGCCGGGCAGAGTACGCCATAGCACCGTAGCGAACGCACATGAAAGATGATGATTGTAGTCCCTCCCCGGGCCGCCACAGGGTCTAACTGCCTCCAGCTGCAGCTCCCATGGTGGCCTTACCCGGTGGTTCTCAACCAACGACCGGGCCACACAGATTTCGAAATAAAGCCAAAGAATATGCTCTATTATTATCATTTTTACAGTGTATTTGTACATTCAACAGCACAATGAGCAACTGAGTGTGATTACTAAACTATAAATAACTAAATATAATAAAATATAACTCAATTACGTATGTATGCACTGGGTGGTAAATCGATTGCATTTCGTTTTATCCAAAGCGCTTTACATTGCCTCACATTCACCCATTCGTACACCGACTCTTTGTCATCTCAGCAACAAATCCCGTCCGTTTCCTTCCAAGCAAACCTCGAACATCATTCCAAATGATTTTTGACAGAGTTTAAAAGAGAGACTGAATAAGTAAGAAACGTAAAAGAAAAGTAACCACTGTAGCATTGTCACTGGCCTCCATGCTGCTTTCTGCTGTTTACTAACCTTGTTTTCCAGCACATTCGTGATGCCCGACGTGACACACCAGAACAAAAACAGAAAGGCAAACTCATCTACTGGCAACGTTAATGCTACTCGTCTACTGGCCTTAATTTTCGTGGGAAAAGGGTATGAAATAAAAGTGGCAAAGAAACAGTTTGAGTTTGATAGATTTGTTTGATTAGTCTGTGTGAATTTGTTTAATAATTATGTGTGATGCTGTTGAAAACTGTGAGCCTGTTACAGTCTATTATTAAAGGTGTTTATTTGGTGAGTGCTGCTAGGCAGCTTATGCTCTTAGGCTTCATCATTACTTTAATGAAAATATTTAGATATTGCCGTTGCGACTTCAACTACTTCATAGCTCGGCCAATTGTTAACCTTTAAACTAAAATCAGAATAGATTTGGTATATTTTAGATATTTTTTGTTTTATACAATTTAAAACCTAAGTCAATATTTCACCTACAAACACAATGGCCTAGTGGCTGAATGATTTAAGCACAGGACTTAATCATCCAGGAGACCCCAGGAGTCCTGGGTTGTTTGTAGGTTAAGGCAAAACAACTAATTGGTTAGGTTTGGGCAATGCAATCGTCACTTGTCGATACAGGCTGACAAGCGCTATGGACTATGAGCGCTGTGGCATCAAAGCCATCAGACTATTTTAGACATCGCATGGACATTCGCGCATGTACACTGTGGTTTCCTGTTCCTGTTGCTATTCCATATTCCCTGTTATCAAGCACATTCATCAACCACGTATAGTCACAACCAGGTAAGTCATCGACTCACTGTTTATTCCAGCATTAGCAGTTTTCAGGAGTCACATCGTTAAAGGACTATCATTTCATCCGTGATCTTATCTGTACATTGCTAGCGTTGTGTACATATCAAGCGCTAATGGTCTCGTCAAATGTTCTTTCATTCACTTCCTGTATTTATATCACAGGATAGGTTAGGCCATCTCATTTAAGCACAGCGGTATTTGAATGTGTTCTTCATATTAAATTATATATAGAACTGTATCAAGTTATTGTTATTAAGGTTAAGTATGTATTACACCTTATATATGGGTTTTGGCTGGTTAAGCTTAAGCTGTTTGACATTACTGAAATGTTTTGTATGTTTATACTGCTACGCCTACTCCAGTCAGACTTTAAACGTCTGAACTCTGTTCAAATATTTTCAGTTCTCCAACAGTTATCCAGTTCAGTTATCCAACATTTCTGTGTCTTAAACTATGTTGTCTTATTAAACATATTTTTACCTGATTCTACACTACAGCGCTCACCGCATTTTCTGCAGGAAATGCATTTTCTCGTTACACTTCTTAGTCTTAATAATGGCCTTACAGATTCTGTGTTTACTCGATGAGATGAGGCAGGCATATAACGATGCCC
>OMKP01078869.1:0-22426 GCA_900302375.1 Bathygadus melanobranchus
TACACATGCCCGGGTCACCTGAACACAATAATCCTGGATGGAGGTGGTCTAGTCTGTTATCTCGTTGTCTTCTCCAGGGTAACGTAAAGGGATGCCGGCGTATGTGATTGAGAATGCGTTCACATCATCAAATTGAATGGATGATTTAATTCTGTAGTTATTATGCAATTACAAGTAAACCTGTCTATCCCACTTTCTCTGTCTGTCTCTGTCTCTCTTTCTCTCTCTCTCTCTCTTCCTAATACACATTGTAGATCTTCCTGTGGATCGGCAGCTCGGCCAATCAACACGAGACCCAGGAGGCCTGCAACAGCGCTGTGGAGTACCTGAGGACCCACCCGGCGGGACGCGACCCCGACACGCCCCTCGTCTCCGTCAAGCAAGGCTGCGAACCCCCCACCTTCACCGGCTGGTTCAACGCGTGGGACCCCCACAAGTGGAGCGTGAGTAGGCTGGGGGGGTGCTTGACTCCCACCCGAAAGGTTCTGGGTTTGAACCCTCAATGCAGTCTGCTGAGCGACGCCTAACCCCTCCCTGCCCATTAATGACATGTAGCTAAAATAACGCTTGTTGTAAGTCGCTTTAGATAAAAGCCTCTGCTGAATGACTAAATAGTAGTAAATACAAATTGTAAATGTCTAACCAACGCTTGGATCAATCTCTTCTAACTCAACTTTAACTGTATGGCAGTTAGCTCATCTGCACACTACTGATAGCGTTCCCATAAACTCCCACGACAATCTCGACACGCATGAATTTGATCAGTATGACAAAACGTGGAAACATGCAAAACACAGCTTGAAAACATTGGGGAATGCTATGAATATTGTTCATGTGACGACACAATGATGTCTCTGTGCAGGTGTTTCTGGCAGGTTCGTTGTGTATATCATAATTACTTACGCAACAGGTCTCTCAACAGGGAGGAAACTCCTACGAGCAGATGAAAAAAGAGCTGGGTGATGCAGCGTCTCTGTCCCAGATCACTGTCGTAAGTGATTGACTAACCCTAACCCTAACTCTTTAATGAACTGGTGTGTGAGCACTCGTGTCACTAATGCACTAACATGTACTAATGCATCGGCTCAGCGTGAACACGTTTGCGTTGTCTTTCTTGTACATACATAAGAGGGCCTCTGTCGTGTCCTCTCATACGTCTCACATGACTCCGTGTGTTCGCAGGACCTCAACAAAGCCAACGTCAGTAAGAGCCCTGTTAGGTTTGCGAATTGCGATGGGGACGGGGGCTCATCATACAGAGCCCCAGGAGGCCCCGTAAGTGCCCCGCTGGTTTACAAGACCCATGGGGGAAACCTGTCACCGAGAGCCTCAAGCCCAGCCAACCCAGACAGCCCGTCCAGCCAGAGGGCAAAGTCCAGGCTCTCCATGACCCTGTGCCCGGGGTCAGGGCAAGGGTCAGCGTATGATTCAGGGGTTGGATCAGGGCAGGGGTCAGGGCTTGGGACAGTGGGGACAGGGGTTGGGTCAGGAAACGGCTCAGGGTATGTGTCAGTGCAAGGATCAGGGCCAGGATCAGGGTTCGTGTCAGGGCAGGGATCAGGGTACAGGACAGAGGGAAGTTCAGGGTTTAGTTCAGGGTATGGATCCGGGATTGGGTCAGAGCTTGCGTCAGGGACCGGGCCAGGGTATGGATCAGGGTCAGGGACCGAGCCAGGATATGGATCAGGGTCAGGGACCGGCCCAGAGTATGGATCAGGTTCAGGGACAGGACCAGGGTATGGATCAGGGGTTGGGTCAGGGTCAGGGACCGGGCAAGGGTATGGATCAGGGGTTGGGACAGGGCCAGGGTATGGATCAGAGTCAGGGACAGGTTATGGATCAGGAGTTGGATCAGGGTACAGGTCAGGCAGTGGTGCCCCCCCGTCCCCCACTTCAGCGGGCAGCACCAGGATGTCCTGGGTCTCGAGGGGCATGACTTGGGACCCTGAGGCGGAGGTATCAGCTGGGCGCCCCCAGCACTGTGTGCCCGCTGAGCTCCTGATAGACAGGCGCCCAGACGAGATGCCAGAAGGAGTGGACCCCAACCAGAGAGAGGTATGCACACCCCCAGTTATGAACTATGGATCAGTTATGAATCTGGATCAGTTTTGGATATGGATCAGTTATGAATCTGGATCAGTTTTGGATCTCTGAATCAAGCACAAACTCAAACCCAGTGGCAGCCAGCCAATTGAAACGTCAGGCTGCTGCCCAGCATTGTGTGGTGAGGTGTGATTTGCTGTGATTCCTTAGGGAGGTGTAAGGTCTATGAAAGGCTCTGTAATCACAAAAAAAAGCCATGTTCTGGTGAGTAAGATGTGTGTCTAACCCACGGGGGTGTGATGTTAGCACAGCACAAACATTGTTGAGCAAACATTAGGGGTAATATGCTAGTTACAGCTGTGATGTATCCGGCCATGTTGTTTGTTACTGTGTGTGAGTTTTTGTTTATGTG
Organism: Bathygadus melanobranchus; assembly: GCA_900302375.1. Taxonomy (NCBI): domain Eukaryota; kingdom Metazoa; phylum Chordata; class Actinopteri; order Gadiformes; family Macrouridae; genus Bathygadus; species Bathygadus melanobranchus. The sequence continues at coordinate 2,456 of OMKP01078869.1, forward strand.
TTCCCAGCTGTACCTCTCCAGTGTGGACTTTGAAAACCTGCTCGGCACCAACCTTGCTGACTTCCAGCGCCTTCCATCATGGCGTCAGAGCGACTTGAAGAAAAAGGCGGGACTTTTTTAGACAGGAGGAGGTCTTATTAAGCTATAGCATGTAGCTTCATGAAGTCACAATTCCCTAGAGTAGAATATATGTATGTTAATATATGTATGTTGGGTCTAAACAAGTCATTCAACAAGCAGATTAATTTGCTTTGTTAAGGCTATGGCTATTGCGGCTAATTGTATTCTAAAACAGTGTCAAAAAGTTGAATTCATAATTTGATATCAAGTACTAGAGCGTGATCAATATTCTGCCATTAGTGCCCTATAACCGATACTCAAGCCTATTAATACCAGCCAATAAATATTTAAATAAGCTTTTGATTTAGCAAGTTATGGTACATATTCTGTGGTCAAAAACATATATAAGATATATATAAATATATATATATAAGATAAATAAACAAACTTCTCATTTATTAATTTCGTAGTTAGTAGTTTAACTCCAGTATATTCACATATATTTTTCCATGCAAGTCAAGTGCTATATGAGACTAATTAAGTTGCTTGTTTAAGGAAAATGGAACATAAATAAAACATGTATTTGACATGTATTTTGTGTTTTGGTAATACACCAACGTACATACATACAGACATACAACAATACATTGTCCAGCAAACAGTCACTGTCACTTTGCTGCGTGCAATAAACCAATTAAAACGAAAAACACAACAAAACACCGAGACAGAGGCAGAACGAAGAGTGCAAGAAAGCCAGAGGACGCAAGTTTGGCCCAACAATAAAAAACTGGTGATGATACAGATTTCCAAATAAACTGCAATGAAATTCGTGACAGTAACATGGTAATGTGTGGTAATGCTGCTTGTTACTTTGCATGACCAATCTAGACAATGTCAACAGAACACAGTAATCCTGAGGCCGTATCTCCTTCCACGTTGACACGTGCTCTGTTGAAGTGCTCAACTTAGAACGAGTAAAGAGTTAAGGTTTTAAAAAGCTACAATTAACTAAATGAACAATGCTAGTGTTATATGTTATTATTACGATTATTATTGATGATAATAATGAATACATTAAAATAGATAAGATATAGGGAAGATACAAGAACTGGCAGCTCGGTGGCTCAACCCACCTCCGTGCCAACCGCATAGACGATACGCCTCGCAGTGACGCGGGTTCGATTCCCACCTGCGTGGGTCCTATGCTAGATTTCATTCCCCCTCTCTTTCAACCCACTTTCCTGTCTCGCTCCACTGTCCTGTCCATGAAGGCATAGAAAAGCCCCGAAAATTGTATTATGGGATGGGAGATTTCGTTTGGCTTGGCGGTAAGGATTAGGCTGATCTTTGTTGTGTTGTTCCTTGCTTCCTGGTCTACTGGGCGTCCAGAAGCATCAGATGAACAAACAGTCCAGCAGAGGAGATGACATCACCTCTCTTGGTGAGCAGAGGAACGTGACGATATCCTGTAGAAACAGGAAGTGGGTTAGGGTTCGTGTTAGGAAAAATAATTTTGAAAGAAAACTACATATATATACTAAAGAAAGAGGAAGTATTTCTTTCTGGAGGATCAGAAAGAAATACAGAATCAGGAGACTGTATGACAATGTCTAGTGTCGCAACCCAGATGCCATGTCATATGATTCATGACATGACATCTGGGCAGTTGGGGAAATAAGACGGACGGAATGTCATACATGGTGAACATTTTAAAAAATGTATTAAAGCGGTGAGAACATATATATTTCAGATGACATACGACATATTATCCCGATTCAAATCAGTTTCATTTATCAAACTGAAATCTTGATTTTCCTCGCTGGTGGCCGGTAGGTGGCTTACCGTTCTGAGTACTGGTCAGTGGTATACAGTACTGTCCAACCTGGTCGTTCTGGGACGTCGAGTCATAGTCCTCCACCAGGAAGCGTAGCATGGCTAGCTCAGGCACGTGGATCTGGAACTGGAAGCTCTCGTTCCACATGGGGTTGAAGCCTGCGGAGAGGGGTTTACGTTGTTCACTCTCTATCTATCGACATTAACGATACAGTGTGAAAAACGGCTGCAGTTGTTGCCGACGCTCTCCGTGTCTCTGGGCCGCAGCTCTGAATCCTGCTACTTTTGTCAAGTTAAAAGTAAAAATGAGGAAAGATTGTCCATTTGCTTATACTACCCACATTGAAATGATACAAAGCCGGTTCAGCACTTTGTCTTGCTGTTTTGCACGAAAAGCGCTCTATAGATTTATATAGGTTTATTGTTTATTGTGAGTTGTGTATAAGTTATCTAAGTGCGTATCGTTACTTGCTATTCATAGGTGTATACGCATATGATGACTGAAGAATGCTGACATGCTGTTTAAGGTGTGTGTGTGTGTGTGTGCACGTGTGTGTTTTCTTGAATGTTCAATTCACATTGGCCCGTTATTACCGTTGTTTTCTAGGTGATGGGTCTCCTTGCTGGCGTTGTCGGCTGCCACGCCACACACCTCCACCCTGACCAGTGGGTCCACGATGGAATTGTGCTTCTCCTTGTTCACTTTGGGCAACTGCTGTGCAGAGATCACCTGCGATGGACACACAACACCAACACACTCCTGAGCGGTGACGAAACAAACTAAATCTCAGTTGCGCTGAATCAATGAATGCACTTTGGTTTAGAGCAGACGCACGCGCTGGGGAGTCAAAACACCCTAACCACTAGACTATCTTGACTGTCGCTGCGATCCAGGGGCCAAACTTTTTTTGGGGACTTCCATCCATCTCACCATGACGTGGAGCGTCTTCTTCTGGAGCCAGGGCCCCTTGGTGAGGGAGCTGGGGTTCATCTGGGACGACAGGTCCCTCTGGAACTCGGGCTTCAGGACGAAGCCACACATGCCGTTGGGCAAGAACCTTCCCTGGTTCAGGTCCATCTCCTTGCAGGATGTCTGGAAGTTGAGCGCCACTAGCCGGCGAGATGACAGAGGGACAGAGGGTTATAGTCAGTGGTGTCACTGGTCAAATGAAGGACAAGCCAGGTTGTCCTCAGTTGCTTTAAACTGCTGATTTAATGTCTGTGTTATTCTGTATGAGACCGACGGGTTAAAGGCGCAATAAGTCATCGAGAAGCAAAGAAATAAACAAATATATATATGCATGTATATGCAAAAAGGTATATGCATTTTAAATTGCTTTATGTAAAACTTGGTCATTTGTCCGACCCATCAGCACTGTGTGAGTTCACATGTTTCGCTCAACACTTTTACAAACACCGTATTCATTTTTGCACCTTTAACACAATTTCCTCAACAACAAAGGTCAGTAAACAGGATCAAAGTATGGAACTGTGTGTGTACACGTAATAAACAATACAGTACACATGCACACTCCCATCATTTTGATTGTATTCCCTTTGCTGCGAGGCGCTGTTCTGAAAGCCTTACCAAACTCCCCAAACGTCCAAAGAGTTGAGTATGGACTTGTTACCGCACCTATCTGGCAGCCGGTGTTCCACATGGGCACTGGGTTGTAGTTGGACGAGTCGGTCCTCGAGCCCGCAGGGTATATCCTGGTCAGCTTGTCCATGTTGTGATGGATGAACGCCGTGCCTGTGGAGGAGCACACTTTAAATTAACACAAGATGAAATTGTAGAGAAAGAGACAGGTACACGGTTTCTAGATTATGAATGGATTATAACTGTAGCCACACCACAGGTTGATGTACATTCTCTAAGATGTAACTACAACTAACTGAACAATAATGGAAGGAGTCTCTGTATGTATGCACGTCTAATAATTCGATTTTCTCGACAACTGTTCATCCGATCGACTTCACACTTGGCAGGTTTCCTGCTGAGGACCCAAGGACGCGCAGTGTCGAGTGTGAAATTGTTTGCAAGCAGTGATACCAGAGGCCATGCAGTCGGTCTGTATCGAACAGGCACATGACTAGTAAAGAATCATTAAAAATGAATAAATAGATACATTCTACCAACCTACCTGTGTTATGATCCCTTTAGCTACTCTACACAATGCCCAGTTGTTGTTAAAATAGTTTAAAATATACTATGTAATAAAATAAATAAAAATAAGTAAAATAGTTAGCCTCACTTGTATCGCTCTGGATAAAAGCATCAGCTAAATGACTGAATGGAGTAAATGCAACATAAATATGGAGGGTGAGAAGTGTGGATGTTCTCACCGGAGGTCTCAGCTAAGTTGAAGGCTTTGCTCTCCTTCAGGGAGGACATCTCGTAGAACGCCTGTGTGTCCTTGGCGTGTTCGAAGCCGCCGAAGTGGACGCTCTTGCAGTAGATGACCATGTCGGACAGCTCCTTGGCCAGCTTAATCTTTGTCTTCGTCTGTTAAGATATAAATATATATATACACACACACGCACAAGTAAGCAACTGGTTAGCTTAAGATGCCGGTAATTTGGTCACTGACCCTCAAGAAATAAGGTTTTACAGAGCGGACTGCGTACGTTTGACTTGGCTTTCTGTCCGTTCTCTTCGGCGGCTTCGTCTTCCTCCGACACGCTGTCCACCTCGATGGCGTTGTTGTTGTTGCTGAAGATGGCGTCGAGCTTGTTCAAACGTTTGGCTTTGATGAGGAACCTTCCCTTCAGCTCCTTCGCGCACGAGAAAACATGGCCGTCAAAATGATTGTAACAGGCCAGGTGCTTCTGATTAAAACGGTCAACTGAACATTGACTAATAAGACGGAGAAAAAACCCCATGGATACGTTTTCACAACTTTACAACAAATGTTCCGTTGTATGTAGAGCAGTCGTGCTTACATTATATGAATCATGGGACTCCAATTCCCAGAGTAACACAATAAAGGCAAAGATAGATAAAAAACATGATTAGTGCTAAATATGATTTACAAACGCCACTTTATATGGACCCAACTATGTTACAGTGTGTTAGGGATAGCAGATAGGAATGAGAAGCAGCAACCTGGACCTCCTGTATTCAATTTAGCCCGATAAAACAACCACAACGAACTTTAAAAAGTCAACAAGGAAAAGAGCGAGTTTCAGGTTGGAATCCTGCAATCCACAAATTATGGTGATTTTAAAGATGGCCCTTGTTTTGGTCATTTTGGTTTCCTGTCGTAGATGAATATAATCATCTTTGCATGTAAACAGGAAGACAGCTTGGCAGGGCCCATGCCTCCACCATGGGAATGAGAATCTGTGGGCAGACCTCAGGTGCTTTCAGTACATTTTGACACTCTCTCTATGATAGTCTATGATAGTCTGGTGTTCAGTAAGTCCCTGCCAAAAGGTCCTGGGATCGAACCCCAGACACCCGAGAGCAATATGGCTAACCCCTACCATGCTCAAAATCACTGGATGTCACTTCAGATAAAAGCGTCCCATAAAGCTGTGCTAAATGCTGAATATGTGAAATATAACATAACCGTGTGTGTTACGGACCTCGGGCGAGGGGAACCTGCTGGGCATGGTGTCAGTGAGGGGCTGGGTCACCAGCGCGGCCCCTAGGATCGAGGCCAGGTGGTGGGCCATGAGCTTCTGCTGTGGCACGGTGCAGTGGTTCTCCAAGGACAGGATCACTGGGTACTCCGACGTCTACATCAAACACACACACAAATACACACCATTGCTATGACCCTGGGTCATATTTATGTTCCCTGGTGTGCTAGTCTGTAGTGTTTGTGTGTGTGTGTGTGTGAGTGAGTGGATGATTAGTTAATTGGATGTTTGTCTGTGATTGGTTGTATGTGTGGGTGTGGTCCCTGCTGATTGGCTTGCCAGGTGGCAGCTAGGTTAAAACACCAGTAGTGGACCATACACACACACACACTGCACTGTTCAGCCACACAGCATGTGTTTGTTAAATGAAGTAAACCCTAAACCCTAACCCCTAACCCCTAACCCTAACTTCTATTTATATTTACTTAACTTATTTACTTCTACATGCTACATCTGTTTCAACAACACCATGATACTGGCTGGTTCCCCTGGGATGGCTGTCACAACAACCATAAACCGGTTTGTATTTGTTTGTTGACAGAGCAGGTGGTCCAAAGCTAGCATGCTAGTGCTCTCCTGAGTGTGTGATGGCTGGTTTAACCTGTGGGCATTGATTAGCACCACCGGTAGGGGCCGTAGGGGCGACAGTAGCTCAGGGGGTAGAGCGGTTGTCTGGCAACCGGAAGGTTGCTGGTTCGATCCCCGGCTCCGCCTAGCTAATTGTTGAAGTGTCCCTGAGCAAGACACCTAACCCTAACTGCTCCCGACGAGCTGGTTGTTACCTTGCATGGTTGACACCGCCGTCAGTGTATGAATGGGTGAATGTGAGGCAAATGTAAAGCGCTTTGGATAAAAGCGCTATATAAATGCAGTCCATTTACCATTACCGGTGTACAGCCTCACCGAGCCCCAGACTAATCAGCCTGAATCGGGCCAGGTGAGGCTGCTTAAACCAGCCACCAACCACACACACTCCACATCCGGAAGAAATGACTTCACTAACTAGCTACAAGCCACAGGATCACTGGGTACTCCAAGGTAGGCCTACACCTTGAAACACACACGTGCACTCAAACCATGAAACCGACACCGATTTGAAATCAGGTCAGGCATAGCGGTGATAATTCCGTCTCTACTTGCTACTCTACTAGCTACTTGCTAGCACCTAGCCTCTGTCTAACCAACAAGCTTCTGTCTGACGACGGTGGCATGGCACCTACTTTGAAAGCGTAGTCTTTAATGGCCTTGATGACATCTTTGAAGAGCAGTTTGGATGTGAGGGTGTAGCCGTGGTAGATAACGGGCTCTCCGTTAGCCCCGTCCCAACAGTCCAGCTCCACACAGCGGCAGCCTTTCATCAGGGCCCTGGGAAGGAAGACACAGCCTCCATCAAACTACAAGGTGAAACCACATTTTTAAAACACAAGTCACACGATAAACTACTTTGTTTGTCAATTCAGCAGATGCTTTTAACCAAGGTTATGTGATTTTGTCATCAGATGGTAGGGTTAGGCATAGGCCGTTGGGGTTCGAACCTGTAACCTTTGCACTTGGGAGTCAACCTATCCTAACCACTCCTGCTTCCCAAGTGAAAACGTATAATGAATCCAATCTCGGAACCCATCGGCTATCACCTGACAATGATTTTATCCAATGGGGGCAAGAGACTTTTTTTTGGGGTTTCCAGTGTAGCCAGCGAATTCCATTTATCAACAAATTCCTTCATCTTCTCTCCTAGTAGTGTCTCAAAGTCATTCATTACAGCTCAAGAGCTCCCCCCTCGTAATGAGAGGGAGTATTAATTGAGGAGGAAATGCCTTGTCCCAATGCCCCTCCCCCCTTGGCATGATACCCCACTCCCGTGGTCCAGTATCACGCCCTCAGTTCCCAAGGCCCCGCCCCCAACGTCCCCCTTAAAAACCCATGCTGGTGCCGTAAGCAGGCCTAAGGGCGGAGGCAGCCTCACCGTATGTAGGCCTCGGTACTGCTGGGCCCCTTGAGCTGGTCCGCCGTCAGGTAGGTGTTGTGGGAGGACGAGATGTAGTAGTGGTTGAGTGGCTGCTGCATGTCCTGGTACACCTTGCTGTGTGCCGGGTTGAGGACGGACCCCTCCTCCTGGTGCATGTATATCAGGAAGCCATCTTTGGTCATGTGCTTCCGCTGCTTGGCTTGAGGAGCGGACGGACAGACAAATGGATCAATGAGACGGACGGACAGGCAGACCTTTGAATTCTACCTGCATGTCTAACGTTGCAATCTCGGGGAACGAAGAGTGCTAAAGTCTAAATCTTGTCCCTGAGTCACTGGAGTGTAAAACGGTACTTATTAACTCATTTGATATAACAATATTTTGAGTTGCTATTTGTGGTTTGCGCTCTGTGTTCTGTTATTTGGCCATTTTTGTTTGTGTTTGCCCTGTTTTTTTTTTTGTTTTTGTCTGTCGGTTGTAGATTGTCCAGTCTATAGTTGGGGTTAGGGTTATGGTATGGCTGATTCAAGAGTTGTCTACCTGTCTCATCCATCTCGTACTTGTCGATCAGGCTGGCGGCGCTCCCCAGGGTCACTGGTTCCCTTTGCTCGTTGTGCAGGAAGTTGAGCAGGTCCCTGGAGCTCATCTGCCCGTCCGTCTGGGCGTACTTATTGTAGATCACGTCAATCTCCTCCCGGTGAGTCAGCAGGTCATAGTAGTGCTTGATCTCCGAGCCTTCCAGCGTGCCCGAGTTGGACTTGTCACATTTCTGACACAATGAGGAAACGATGAACACACAATGAGTCAACGTTGGGCCGGTGGACGGAGCGTTTGTGAGGAAGTATGAACGTACTTGGAGCTGTGCGCTCAGTATGTGTTTTAGGGAAGCATGGACATGAGGATATACACTCATAGAGCTATACACTCAGAGTGGATAACCGATCGTTTTCTAAGAGTAAGCCTCAGCCACAAGCATTCAATGTTACAAAGACAGAAAACACACCGTGATAGGAGGAACAGTAACACAAAACCAAAAAACAAGTTGGGCGTCATAAGCAAGCAAACAAACAAACAGCAAACTACGACGAGATGTTCCGACAGTGACACCGTTTTGTCAGTTGATGTGTTTTGTTGTTTAGTTGTTAAAAGAGGGTCTTACTCTGAACAGTTCCTCTGCGTACGTGTCGTCCACCTCAACGTTTATCTGGCGCAGGAAGTGCTTCAGCTCCTTCAGGGACATCTTGTTGTCTTCATTCTTGTCTGCTCTCCGCATGCAGTTGAAGAGCCAGCTTTTGTTCAGATGTAAGGATTTGCCTGGAAAAAAACTCACACCTGGAAGCTAGCAGATTAAAAATAGCAAGGTATCTATCTTTTGACTAGAAAGCTAAAATGATGCTGGCTAAATGTATAGTTGTATATATTTCCATAGCGCTTTTCAGACCTGTGGCCACTCAAAGTGCTTTCCAATTATCACCCATTCATACACTCATTCACAGTCATAGACGGACAGCAGTGTCAGCCATGCAAGGCAACAGCCAGCTCGTCAGGAGCAGTTAGGGTTAGGTGTCTTGCTCAGGGATTCCTCGACACTCAGCTAGGAGGAGCCGGGGGTCGAACCAGCAACCTTCTGGTTGCCACACAACCATCTCTACCTCCTGAGCCACTGCCGCCCTACCAAATATGTTCTATTAACAAAAGTTTGGTCTGGACATGCATGGACACATAGTCCTCTATTTCAATAAACACCTTTTTTGATTTTGTGTCTTTATGGACCGTACAGTGAAGCGGAATGAAATAGCAAGAAAATGACACGTAGTGTAGGACCACAGGTTCAGGAAGTTGAATCTAACCTGTGGTCGCAACCACGAGCGGATTGAGCCGAACCCTCCACTACGAAGGATACTGCTCGCTTTGTTTCTGCGGGCTGAGATTCTGCATGTTGTTGATGATCTTCTCCAGGCCGTTGACCCACTTCTTAGCCTCGTCTGCAGACATCGCCATCAGGTCCAGGTGCTTGTGGTGGTCCTTGAATATGATGGAGAAGCAGCGGTCCTCCGCACTGGGGTGCGTGTACTTCTGGAGCCCCTCTGACTGTCGGCCCCTGCGGAGCGAGTCGATATCGTCCACGGAGACTGTCGGGAAGGGGGGGAAGAAGAGAGACACGGGTGAGATTCTTCTTGGTTGAGAATCAACTCTCATTTTGACAAATGGTTATTTTAAACCTATGCGTCGGCATAAATCCATAATCATCATAAACCCGATAAAGTCATATACAGTCTATTCTCCCTAGATGACAGTGACCCCAAACCACATTCAGACACATCCCTCCTCTTGGTTAGTTCAACGGTTGCTAGTTCCACTGTAACGGCATGGTTATTTCCAAGTCTTATCTGGTCCACAGCAGATGCTCCACAGCTTCCTTGTGTCTGAAGACATCCCAGAGCAGAGCATGACTGATGGGGTAGGGACAATGTGTGTACTATCAACAGGAAGACGAAGGAACTGTCTTGGGTCTGAGCACAGATTACAGAACGGTGTCTGTTGTAAATTGGTATGATTACACACATTTCAAGTACTATTCACTATTTAGTAGATGCTTTTATCCAAAGCGACTTGCATTGAGTTCTTTTCAGATATTAATGATCAGGTAGGGGTTATGCATCTTGCTCAAGGGTGCCTACAGGTAGGCGGAGGACATTGGGGTTTGAACCCAGAACCTTTCGGCCGGAAGTCAAATACCATAACCCATTTACATTTAGGGAATTTGGCAGATTTTTATCCAAAGCGACTTACAATAACTACATTTTTCGAAAGAGGGAAACAACAATATATCGCTGATGGTGCAGTACAGTTTGAATAGAACAAGTTTTAAGCACTCCTGTTTGTTAGGTCAATAGCCATAGGCCAATAGGCCATTTACACCACTAAGTATGGATTCTTCTGTACACTTTATTTGCTTCTGTTTTTTCCAGTCAACTGAATGTTTGAACTATAACTGAAATGTCTGAACTATAACTGAACTCTTGTGCAGGCATTGCATGTGCATGTCAATACATTCCAGAGATTTTGTTATCGTGGTTTATAATGCTATGATTTAATCTAGCCTCCCTTTCGCTTCTCTGGTCTATATCTCGTCTATCGATTATATTTTAATTTGCTCCAAAACATTGTGAATCATCGGCCTCAAGAAAACATTTCTGAAGGCCCCTAAAAAAACACAACCACTCCTCCCCCCCATTTAACGACACTTTTGGGGGTCTGTCTCTATTGTTGAGCGGCTTAGCGCGCGGAAGGGCGTGGACCAGGGCCCGCGGATGACGTAACTAAGCTGCGATGGACTCCCTTCAAACCAAAACAACACAAAACCAACTGGTTTCATCTACAAGGTCATTCAACCATGCCTTGCCTGATTTCCACACAGTTGGTCAAGTTGATACGAATGAGTTACAACCAAATACCATGGAACAGGGTCCGACTGAATCAGAGGTTGGGAAACAAAACAGCACCGTGGAGGTTGAACAACCACACCCAACGCTTGGGTCACGCCACCTCAGCTGACTTGTAGATACATATAATAATGATATAATAACCCAGCACAGGACGACAACAACAGCGTTTGTTTTGTTTCTGTCGTACGCGGCCACAGCATAACGAGACCTATTGTGGAAAAGATTGGGAATGTTGGCAACGAGGACTGGGAGAGGGGAATGTCGGAAAAGAGGACTCACACAAATCTCAATCCCGTCATGTGTGCAGCGCAGGCGTCGCTGAGCTACCAGATATCAATCTGACACAAGGAGGACATTGTTCTGGGCCCCGCAAAGTTCATCCTACTACTTTCACCGCACAAAAACGAACAGAAACGGAATGAAAACATTGAGCGTGGCATAAAAGGATCTGCTGGAGAGGGGAGCTTGTAGTCAGAGTAAACAGTAGCACAAACATGTCCCACCCAACGGTCAACAAAACACACTAGAACCCAAATTCTAGTGTGACACTTTCTATACATATTCGGTCATCTGGATTTGTTCCAATAGCTCTGCACTGCAGTTTTTTTTAGTTCCTTCAAGTTGGTTTGGATAAGCATCTGTGAAATGCGTCTGTGATTGTAAGCCCTAACACGCACACACACACATGATCTCTCCTTTGATTTATCTCTGCAGCAGCATAAATGAATGATGTGAGATTTTGCCTTGTAATCAGAGGACATTGGTCCTTTATTTGCCACACGGTCAACACTTCAACCACACACTGTGAGCGGCGACACACACACAAACATGCAATTATTGGCGTCACCGGTGGAATGCCTTCTCTGCGTTTATCCCATCCTGACCATCCTCCCCCAGGGAAAGCCAGGAGCAGTGGGCAGCCATCAGTAAGGTGCCCGGGGACCAAGTCCAAGCGCTCAGTCCTGTCTTGGTCAGGGACAGGACCGAAGAGCAATCTGTTCTTCTGCATGTATTTGTTGTGGGGTTCTATGGGGGGAACCCAAGTGAACACGTGGAGAACATGCAAACTCCACACAGAAAGGCCCGGGAACCAGCCCCGACATGTTGCACCATGCGGGACTTGAACCCACAACCTTCTTGCTGTGAGCCACCGTGCCCCGTATATATGCCCATCCTAAACCACCTACTTATGCTCGCGGTTGGACTGCAAAATGCCGGGATATCGTTGGAGTTCCCTGAGACGAACACAATGGCTGGGATGTGTAGGTGAACATTTGGCCTGATCTCCCCCGTCGGCTGGGAGACATTAAAAAGCTCACTTCTTTTATGAAGGAAATGCCTGTTAAGATGCCGCTTCCTTCTCTGTCCAACCTTCCAGCCCATCCCGACCTCCACCGCCTGCGATGAACAACATCCCTGCAGATGGCGACGTGGGCAGGCACACAGGATGCTACTACAGCCTATTATGGTACACTACTATAGATTTATATTTGCTTTATTACAACCCCATCTCCTTTTGTCTAGTGTGTGTGTGTGTGACAGAGTTTATGGAGATTGAGGGGTTGTTAAAGTCTACTGCTTACTAGTTTGATCAATGTTTGTTCTAGATCCAGGGGTCGGGGTCGCAGGTTATCAGTCCCACAGGAAGCAGTAGCAGCAGCAGACACTGGTGTGTGTGTGTGGATGGGGGGAGGAAGCTAAAGGCAGCTGTCGTTAAAGACACAGGGGACAGGATCCCTACATGTTCTTCAGAGCTCTCTCTCTCTCTCTCTCGTGATATACTTTCCACTAAATTCCCTAGAAGTCATAAAAGGCTACTGTTGAGATAAAGAGGTGTGTTGTGAATAACTAGAAACCTATTTCACTATTTAACTTTAACTTCAATAAGAGCACACCCTCTTTGATCTTGCGTGTGAACTTTCAATAATATACCATATGAATTCTATGCATGCCGTGTGGACATACTCACAGGTCTGTCTGGACTTGAAGGTCTTCCTGGACTCATGCCACATGGTCTTGCAGTCCTCCTGGAGCTTGTAGAAGCGGTTCTTCTGCCACGATGCCGAGCGCACCTTGACCAGCGCCCCGCCCGTCAGCAGGAACTCCAGGTCTCCGTCGCCCTCCAGGCCTGGGTGGGGGTGGGGGGCACAACGTCAGGTTCGATTATGACGTTCTACTAACTTTCCCGTCCCTTTGTGGACTGACCGTCTACAAAGGCACGGAAGTGCATAAGTAATATTAAAAAACAACTTATACAACAATAATAGTAGCCGTAAAAAAACAACAACAATGTAATGTGTATTAATGCATGTGACAACACCATTTTCTGAGCAATTGACAAATCATGCCATCACTACTTTAAATCTATGCCCCAACATCATAGGCGTATTAATAAGTTGCCACATTTTCTTTGGCAGGAATGACCAAACTCCTTAACCTCAAATAACCCCTACATAAAACCCTCTACACACAGTGGAACAACCCTATGACTCATACCATCCATGTGAAGAGGAGAAGAACCACAGCACAACAGCTGGGAGCTGTATAGTCCATTTAATCTGTGCTCGGAAAGTATAAACACTGGTTAAAAAAGCGAATACTTTAGGATCCGCTGGGAGTTGTAGTTTAATTTAATCTGTGCTAGTAAAGTCTAAACAATAGCCCTCCCCCAAAAAAGGCACTTTAGGATCGCCTGGCAGATGGACACCTTATAAACATGGCTGCCGCCTGTGTGAGCAGGACATGGAGTCCAGCGGTGTGGGCTCGTCCGCTACATTACATTTCAGACATTTTTCCCTTCCACCACAGGCTCAACAAGGCGGTCTATGTGCCCCGTGGCAGGCAGGGTGGAGGGCATGTCTGAGAGCAACCGCCTCTGCTTATTCTGGGGCCGGGGCCTGAATTCCTGGTGTGTGTGTGTATGTGTGTGTGTTCCTCCAGCCTAGCCCAGCCAAGTGGGTTGGTATCGACTCATGGTGATGCTCAAGTTTTAAAGTATGTTGAACAGGCTAGAGCTGAAGTGTTCTCCTCTAATATTTGGTTATAACCTGGAAAACTGGGCTCACTGCAGGTTAGAACAAGCAGCTGGAGACAGCCAGCTCTGCAGATGCCTTTAAGCCATCTGGTAAATTAGTTCTCACATTGCTACTTGAAAGGCGTTCTCAACTCTATCCATATAGCCATCTAATGCATAATTCACAACATAACATATAGGCATGTATAGCAACAATGTGTGTTAACATAATTGCAATAGGGTCCGGGTATGAACCGTAAAATATGCCAGTTTTTTCCATATATATAAAGGCTGCATGAGCTAGCAATTACAAGACGATCCAGTGTAACACATCTGCAAATGTGGTAGACATGGAACTGTCTACCACATTTGGTGTCGGATAGAGACTGGAGTAAGATGTCCCTAAAGCACAGCCTGTTCCGACATGAACTCATATATTCCACTGCTGACTCGAGTTGATTGTTCCAGTGTTTCGATGATCATTATGAAGCTCGGAGACACATGCACATATTGTTGTGGATGTATTTGACCTGGGCAGATCAGTTCGTCCATGTTGAAAGTGGGTGATATGAAAACAAAAATAAAGTGAGGCTAAACGAGATGAAGCGTTGTCACTCATTGTGAAGTGATGTAGGCTACCTAGTTGAACTTTTTGAAAATGTCAAATGAACTGTTCCGGGCTGTGCATTCATCTACGAGTCCGAAATGTAAAGTAGACTAAATCAAAACAATCCCCAAACGCAGCCCATGTGTTCAGTTTACGTGAGGTAAAGTGCCACATACTTTGAAAGCAGATGAGATTAGATAGCGCGAATACGGACGGCGTGTTGACAAAATAAAAGTCCCCGTCATTGCAGAATGACGCCTTTTGTTGGAGCAGGTAAATACAGGATCACCTTTCGAGGCTTACCTAGACGTTTTCCGTTCTCCATGGCAACTCTTTTCACATGTTCTTGAAATATGAGTTCCTCCGATTTAGTCCGCCTTGGGCGTTTGTGCAAGCAAGACATTTGGAATAAACTTAATGGTATAAATAATATAAGAAATCCGAAAGCCCTATCCCCCGTTAGAAATCCCGACGGACTCAGAATCTGACTACACGTAGTCAATTTTGGGCGTGTCTACATTTCGGTGTTGAGCTCTTTTGCCTGCCGGCTCTTTGCCCTCTCTGCACACACACACACACACACTTTGACTGGAAAGAGGTGGTCAGGCTTTTATATCAGAGTTTCATACTCAACTTTTGAGTCACATCTGCGTTCCTTCTCAGAGTTTCTGGGGGAGTTTTTCCTCGGCTTGGGGTTAGTGTGTGTCGTGAAACGTATAGGCATGTGAAGCCCTTTGAGACTCGGGGCTATACAATAGATCAGATATGGTTATGTATACATACTGGTGAGATATTGGGAAGAATCACCATTTGAACCATGACGGGCATGGTACACTAAAAATATAATCTTAAAAACGAATGGGGGTTAAGTCTATTGTCTGGTAATCTACAATAGCCTACTGCTTTAGGACAATTACGTCCTTTAAATGTAGCCCATTCAATTACGGCTACACACTGGACATAGGTAGACTTAATAGTAACTGTAAAATAGCGCCATCATATGGTAGGAATTGGGCGAATAGTTATGTAGTTACTGTGTCATGTATTTATTTCCTTTTCACACTAAGAACATTCCACCTTCATTTTAAACACGTCTCACAGGGAAGCTGCTTTGACAGCCACATACACGCGTAGAGCTTTGATGCATTTTCCATTTCTGTTTCATCTGATAATTAAGAATGTAGGCTCGGCCTACATTCTATCAGAGCAGTCACGTGAAACTGTGCGCCGTACTGACGGCGTTAAAGTGTGTGACATCAAAAATGTCGCACATTGTGCAAACGACCTTGTCTTCCCACTAGTTATGCTATGGATAAATAGCATATATCGAACCTCTTTTCTTTTATTTCAACAGGGATGCCTATTTAAATAAAAGTCCATAATGTAGGCATAGTTCATATGTCAAATGTAGCAACTGGGGCAAATAGTGAAAAAACAGCATATTAAAAGCAAATTATCTAGTCTCACTTATTTAAAGTTATAAATATGAACTCACCATGCTTGCCATCCGTTGTGCCGTTCGTTCCCATTCTTGTTGTTGCGAGGGTCACTCAAAAGTCACCATGCGTCTCGGCTCACCGCTCCGGTTGGTGCGCTCAAGAACTTGTCGTAGAAGAAGTGGTGACGTCCGGCGTAATTGTGATGAACTGGTACGAATGGGTATGATCCAAACAGTTGTGATTTGCCAATGTCAGAGACCACAAACCCACGGGAACCACCGTGACGGTGCGCTCGACGCTGTTGTTGGTACGCTACGAGCGTGCCAGCTGCCAAGAGAAGAGTGCGCAACAATGTCAAAGCGTTCACAGTCCACACCCTAGTCAGCCGCACCGGTTTGACAAGTGGGCTTGACTTTGTCCGCCAACTCTCAGAGGTCTCTGCAATAATAGCGTTGGCTCTACGATGCCAGTCGCAGAACCAGAGTAGGACTGCACCTACGGAAGGAATTCCGATGACGATAACACTTCTCCAAGGTGTTTGACAATAGATACATATGCATGTCTGGTTGATAGGATTACTCACTGTCGCCCCAATTTGCGGATTTCTCACATAATCTGACCCGAAAACGTGCACAATAGACCTACACTTTATTATAGGCCTATATATTCGTGTGTTGTTATAATCTAATAGAGAATTGAATTAGGAATTGCCAAATTCAGTCATATGCCCTTGTGGGTTTCACACAATAGGAAGGACTCTACTGTGGGTATTTGCCTAAATGTAAAATGTAAATGTAAGCCTAAATGTAAATGCAAATGTTGCTTCACATTCATGCTCTTTTGCATTTATTTCACAACGTAAAAAACTAAAATCTAAAATGTTTTAATGAAAAGTTGAGTTCTCAGATAACAAGACGCAAGCAGACGCCTCTCGAAGAGACGTTGCCATGACTACGCGTAAACCAACATGGCGGAAACGTCGCGGACAGAATTCTTGTTGTTGTCAAGTTGCCTACGGGTTTAATAACTGCTTCATGCTTTGAACTGCGATGGCAACGCCGGAGGACTTGGCGGCTGAGCGTAAAGCGGTGTGGCAGGACGCCTCCATGGACCTGCAGACACCCTCACCTGCACAGTCCCAGGTAGGCTGCACACCGGCGGGGCGAACATAGTGAGGCAGGCCGGCCCACGGTTCGTGTGGTTGTATCGTGAACGTTGTTCCCCTTGTGCACAGGATATTTCTCACGTGTTGGCGAGCGTTTTTAAAGACACGTACACCAAAGAAGTCATCGGGAAAGACACCGTTTCCAATCTGTCCAAGACCAAAAGTGGCTTGAGTGACTACCATGATAAATACGTTGAAGAACTTGAACAGGTGGTGGAAGAAATCCATTCAACCAACATTAAATTAAAGTAAACATAAATGAATATATTATTCAAGAGAAAAACTAAAACCCCGACACGTCTCTCTGATACAGATCCACAGTGAATACTGCGAGCGTATGAAACAGGCAGATATGCTGGAGATGCACATCATCCAGGGCAGAGTGCGGGCGACCGCAACAGAGACTCAGGCCCAGGCAAGACTGCTGGAAGAGGTGGGGAAGGCATACGATCAGCTGAGACTCCCTCCAGGTGAGTTCAAACCTCAGGAATGATTACAAAAAGTGTCCCTATTATGTGGGTTTACATCGTAGATGTATCATCCTCACCAACATCATCATCACCGATATGTTTCTTCATCTTCTCTCTTGGTTGCCTCCACCAGTCAGGTCCACCTTCGTGTGGTGCGTGGACAACGACCTTCTGAAGAGGAACAACTTGATTTGTCCTCAGGATTACCTTCCCAGACAAACCCAGCCGAGCCGGGCGCCAGAGGGTAACTACTCTCTCGAGCGATATGCACGAGAGCACCCCCATGGTGACTTTCAACCACCCATGCTTTCGTTATTAACTGTCTCTTTCTATACTTCTATGCAGCGAAACCCCGAATGGACTATGCCAAGTCGACCTTCACCCACGACATGCGTGTGTGTCGCGAGCCTCCGGACGATGGGTACGAAGCAGCGGGCGCTGTCAGAGACCAGACTGATGGTGGGCCTCAGGAGGGGTCGGAATGCAGCCTGACTCTGGATTCCAGCTCAGATGTTGACATGAAGAGGAAAAGCCATTCTGTCGTACGCTATATGCTATATATATATATATTTTTTATTGTGATAAACAGTATACAAAACACACAGAATCATACAACATATGCAACCCAGTGCATAAGACAAATACAAATACGTTGAACAGGACAAGAATAAGGTGAAACAAGTGCTATGCTACAGTGCTATGCTGTGCTATGCTACAGATGGAGCACAGTGCTATGCTACAGATGGACATGAATCTGTCCATCTGTATAGCATAGCAGATGAAGGGGCCTCTAGTACAGGACAGCTTCGAGGTTAACGGTGTCTGATACTACTATGTTCAATCCCCAATTTGCACAGCCTACCTGTAGGTTGTTCTTGAGCGAGACGCCTAACCCTTACCTGCTCCTTAATGACGTGTATCTTAAATCACTAAGTCGTTTTGGATAAAAGTTGCATGACTCAATTGTAGAGTAGAAGGTACGCATGTGTGTGCGAATTGATTGATGACAACGATGAATGAAGGCGATGATGATGAAAATGATGTCGTTGAATCTCAACCTGAGCTTCCTGGGCCTCCAGGGCTCCAAGCGGAGGCCTTCCAAGCTGACGCGAGCCAGCGAGTTGAGTGGCAAGAGTCTGGCGGAGGTGTGCGGCGGGCTGAGGAAGCTGAAGGAGCGACAGAACTTCCTGCGCAACCCCAGATTCCTTCCCCCGCACTCTCTGGTCCGACCGCGAAGCAAAGGGGAGAAGAGGTCTCCGCAGGACGATACGACACTGAGCCCGCTGAGGTGCGCCTGCTTGTCCGAGAACAAGGCCAGCGTGCTTCCATTTCTGAATGTCACCCTTGATAAAAACAACGAGAAGCTATTTGTGTTTTTCCTGCCATGCGAGCAGCTCAGCGAACGTGCCACGGACATCTTTGTTTGTCCAAAGATCATTTGAAATGCACAGGGCTGTCGCTGTCTCTTTAATCAGCAGAATCCTTCCTTACACTACAGTTTGACTATCGCACTCGTTCTTATACAAATGTACTTCTGTTTTAAACCACAGGGAGGAAGGAGACCAATAGAATACATCACAAAATCACACAAACACAGCATACTATTTCATATATTTTCAATGACTTCACTGACCCCATGACATCATGAGTAGGCCACCTGCAGTCACAGAGAACACTGTTATAGCATGTGATGCTCATGTTATTGACTCTAAGAGAGTAACTATAACGTGGTCACACACACCACACCACACCGCACCACACCACACACACACACACACACACCAGGAATTCTTGTTGTGGAATGTGATGGGCTGATTAAAGCATGCAGTGAATTACTCCCAAATACTCACTGAAGCCCAGACATGATATGAGGGAACAATTAACTGTAAAGATAGCTCCTGAAAAAAAATGTTGCACAATATATAATCTGGGGGTGAAGGTTTATCTCGAATACAAAGTGCATACAGGAGTTTAGCAAGAGGGAATACAATTGTAAGTAAGGACATAAATAAGTGACACATTGCCAGTCAAAGCCAATTACGTACTTTGTGTTGTGTACTCAGGCTACAGGTTGCAACATGGTTGAATCTTGAATCCTTTCTGTGGTCTTGTCTCATCTCTTATCAGCACCACAGACGGGTCCATTCCTGTATTTCATGCCATTCCCCAGGTCGTGCTCTTCACTGAATACACTGTGGGTCAAGTATATGAGGTATATACATTTGGCTTCCTTCTCTGTGTGTGTGTGTGTGTGTGTGTTGGGCTGCTGGGTTGCAGTTGCCTCAGCGTTTAATTGATTAATTGTTGTAATTATTTGGGAG
>OMKP01078871.1:0-12470 GCA_900302375.1 Bathygadus melanobranchus
TCACCTACACCCCCCCCCCCCACACACACACACACCACCCAGGACCCACCACCATCTCCCAGCGCCCTCTCGGTGTTACAGCGCAGAGAAGACCGGAGGCCTCCACACAAGCACATAGACCCTTACATACTAGAGACGGCTATATAAGGGTTATACTGCGTCACGCTTTTCGGGACCGATCCTGAAAAGCATCCGATGCTTAAAATGCGCGAAGCGAACGCTTAACGGACACGAACGCACACTTTCGTGTACAAATCGGGTAGGTCTGTGTTTCAGAAAGGTATTTTCTACTCTAGCGATGTGTACTGAGGCTCAAGTGTGACAAAAGGCCAGAGAAACCTCCATCCACGACCACAGAGCATGACTGACGGTCCAAGGCTATACATTTTGCCGTTCTATCCTGAGCCTGCGTGTTTTCCATGATTTTCCATACATTTCTTACTCTCTTCAAATGGGGCCACTATGCTTGCCGCCGCGGGGCGAGCCGGGTGACAGGGGCTATCCTTTTCGGTGACTGCTAGCCGTTTGTATTCGCTACACTCTGATGGACGCCTCAATCTCCAGAAGTCGTGTTAAAAGCCTTGGGAATGTTTCGCCCATGTGGTATACTCCTTTTACACACACACACTGTGTGTTGCTTTAGACGGATCTTCCGATATAAACAATAACATTGCAGACATTGCACTCGATTCATTCGGTTCGTCTTAAAGGTAGTGCCTTCGAAGACTTTTGCAGATCGTCTGTTTACCCGCCTGGACTGCTTTGGATGACAGACAAAGGCGGTGATGCCGGTGAGTGGTGAAGGGTTTGATGAACGGTGAAACAACACGCAGGAGGCAGAGCGCTAGCTTCAGTCTCCGTTAGCGTCTTGGCCACAAAGCAACAAAAAAAGAAATTCATGTTCTGTCATCTATTATTCCATTACTTTTGTGGTGTTTGATGTTCATGCCGTGGTATCGTTTGGGTATGGAGATATTTGGGCCGGTATGACAAAGTCATACATTTTGGTATTGTGACAGCCACGACGACGACGCCCTGATGTGATGAGAAGAACCCGCCGCAGAGGCCATTAGACACAAGTCCACACGGACGCCCTCTCCCACTCAAAGAATACGTGTGTGTGTGTGTGTGTGTGTCTGTTGCCTAGGTTACGAAAGTCTGTCCGAGCGAGCGAGAGAGAGCAAGAGGTAGATTAAGCAGGCCATGATCATAAGGAGAATAAGAGTGCGAGAGAGAGAGAGAGAGAGAGAGAGAGAGCGGGAGCATGGGTGCTAATAATGACAGATGGGCCTGGGTGCACTCCTGCTCTGAAGCTCCCTGCATTATGACAAAGCAGCACAGCAACACACAAAAAAGACATTGGCCCTTGTGGGGAGACCCAAACCAAGAAGGTAAGAAGCGTCACCCACAGAGAAAGGCCATCAGAGGCTGACGAACATCCCAGCAAATAACCCACAACTGAAGCTGGCGAAGAGAGTGGATTTCTACAAGGACACCGGCGACATCATACGTCTGTACGGAGCCCGCGAGGACAAAACAACAGAAATGTTCTGCGCCAGGCCGCCACGCCGGCAAACACCGTGAGCCTGTCACCGGGGCTCTGGCAGACTGGTGCGTAACAAGCTGCTAGAGTGAGGCGTCGGAGAGCCCTCGCTCACTGGATCGGTAGCAGCCGAAGGCAGAGTGACAGCCAATTAGGGCCCGGGGAGTTGCGAACGGATAGCATCGCAGTTTGTTTACACGCGGCACAGTAGTCGCGCGTGCATGGTTGAGCTTTAAAAAAAGAAAGAAGAAGAAGATGGATATTTACAATCTTTCCACGGAAAACCTCATGGTAAATAGAAACAAAACATAATACACGACAGGTTGTGCAAATGGATGGAGCGTGCTCCGAACCTGGTACATTTGACATTGTGCGAGGAAGGCTAATGGTACGCTAGCACAAAGATTTCCAACGAGGACAAAGACGCATTTGGCCACAGCGCTTTCAAAAGGATATAGAAAATAGCATACAGAAAAGACATTAATGATATTTTGGGGGCCTATGTGGTACTTCAGACAGCCTTGTTTTTAAAAAGGTACAGTATAGTGGGAATTATATAATAATAATAATAATAATAATAATAACAACAGGAAGAAGAAGAAATAAGAAATGTTGGCAACCATTGCGCTAGCCGATTGTTTTGCCTATTGGTTTTACACAAATGATGCAGTGCTGACATTATTAGGTATCCCATCCATTTGGTCTCGGGACCAAAGGAGGGCTACTTCTCTGTGGGGGATCCTTTACGTAACGCTGGCAGTCACTTCGAATAACGACGTGCGTTAAAATAGGTTAAATAGGTTATAGAGTCTGTTGGAGTTGGAAAGTTTGTCTGTCATTGAGAAGTGTTGCACTCACACACCTGTGGTGGAGCTTAGCTATATGTGATTGGCAGCCAAGATGGATTCCCCAAAACGATCAGAGAAGAGATGTCCTGATTGGTCAGAAATTGGGCGGGAGTGGTATAAAAGATAAATTGTCTCATACAGCACTGATATTCAGATATACATTTCAGACACTAATAGGCTGACCCAATAGATATGCCATTTTGAACAAATCACACTCCGATAGCTCTTAATCACCTAGGTAGGCTATAGATCTTTAGAGGCTTACGTAGGCTATTAACCACGGGTAAGAGAAAATTATTATTACTATTATTGTTATATTATATGTTGGATCTAACGAGAGCTCTACAACTCTGAGATCTAATAACTACCACAACGGTAACTATATTCACACTCAGTGATAGTTATCTCAAGCTGAGAACAACCGGGACAATCCGCGGTCCGAGTCTGGCGGCGCTAACTGAAAAGTCTAAACTAAACTAAAAAGCCGAAACATGGACCACAGGAGTCTGCCTTTCGCTTTATTTTATATCGCTTTATTGAGGAGCGCTTATTGCAGAAATCACGTGCGTTAATTCACAACAGGCAGCGATTACGCACACCGCAGAAAATGATTCTCTTCGGAGTTGCGCTGTCGTGCGTTTTCGCCGTTCTACATTTACATTTAGAGAATTTGGCAGACGCTTTTATCCAAAGCGACTTACAAAAAACTTCTGCTAAACTGAGTAGTGCCGCATTTGTTCTACACGCAGGAGCGCGTCATTCACATGTATTTTAAATCTCTCTATCGATGGGAGTTTTGTCACGATCGGATCGATGTGAACACCGTGCGTAGCGAGGCTGGGCTGAGACAGACTTGCGTACTCAGCGGAAAAGCTCAGTTTCAAAGCTACAGTAGGGTACGCAGTAGCCGACCGGGCAACTGAATGAGGCATTTCACTTGCCCAAACACAAAGTTTACTTGCCCCGGGCTACGGTTAATGTCAACCCCAGCATTTTCCCAGTACATGTTGCACGTGATGGGCTAATTACATTGACAGGGAGGGAGTGGATTCACACAGATCATTCTTTTAAGAAGATAGCTGAGCTTTTGACCCTTTCATTACCAAAAACTAATTACAGACTGCCGCATGCTTTCAAGCATCCCGGCTGCATAATTTAGTTAGTAAAGGCAGAGGAGAAAATGCAGGCCTTGAATGCACCAGCGTCAGAAAACGGCAGCCATATTATGAAACTACTTCCTACTCAAACGATACATCCAAAGAACTGGTTGACATGCTTTCAGCATTTCTGTTCTCGAAAACACACTGTGTGTAATCAGCCTGCAAATGACTCAATTTTCCTGACTGGTGGGGGACATCTGTCAGAAAGTGCAGGCAGTAGCAGCCATTAGCCCCCCCCACCCCAGCACTGGAGGCCAGAAACATGACAATGGACAATAGCCGGCCACTGACTCTTTACTGTGATTCCTGCCCCAAGACTAGGGTTTATTACTTTATTTTTTTTATTCACGCAAGAATCGAGATTCATTTTCCAAAATAATGTACATTTCCAATTTACATTATTGCTCAGTTGATCAGTGGATATAACTTTTTCAATATACAAACGACTTAATCGTAAAACACACTTTACTCTGCTTTCAGGCCATAAGTTGCCACACCGCCTTCCTTAGCGCACAGCGGATTGAAGTAGATCCTGAAATTAGTAGCCCTATGTACTGAAAAAATAATTGATTTTGAATCAGGCATAGTTTTGAATCGAGAATCGAATCCTGACCCCAAGAACTGAAATCAA
Source organism: Bathygadus melanobranchus (assembly GCA_900302375.1). Classification (NCBI taxonomy): domain Eukaryota; kingdom Metazoa; phylum Chordata; class Actinopteri; order Gadiformes; family Macrouridae; genus Bathygadus; species Bathygadus melanobranchus. The sequence goes on from OMKP01078871.1 coordinate 4,183, forward strand.
ATCTTGAGATAACGAGAGATTCACATCCCCACCGAAAACAGGAAGCGCTCAAATACCACAGTTGCGTAACACAACACTCATTTTTGATCTGACAGTTGACTGTAATATCCATCCAAGTAGATCTTGGCTTCTATTCAGGTTCATCGGGTGTATGCAACTTCATGCCATATTTTCTACAGTTCAACTATTTTCAGAGTACACATGCTCAATGAACCAACTGACCTGTGCACCACAGGAGAACAATACGGCCCTATCTGAAAAGATCCCCAGATCAAACAAGTCCCAGAACCGTTATCCAATTAAAAGGGTCACTTCCCCAGCCCAAAAGGCTGGGAAGGGTGGTGGGGGGGGGCACTTTGACAAGCCTTTGTCTTGCCTCTTTAACGACAGCACCGAGCCTTAATTAGTTAGCCCGGGCCTCGGGCCATGAAGACACATTACCTGGAGCCAAGTGGTTCCAGCCACCACAGGCAGTAGCACTTAGAGCGACTTAGCTGTACAACACGCTGTCCGGTGGGAGGGAGGAAGGGGGGTGAGAATAGAGCTGGAGAAAGACAGCTAAGAGTCCCTTTGTGCTGTTGGGCGAAGGCGTGCTTCAGAGATTCAACACGTCAAGGCTCCCTGAAGCAGAGACGTTTGGTATCAAGAGGGAATCTCTTGTCAGTCTTTCTGTGGAATTATCCGTGCTGAGGTCGGTAAACAGACAAGTCCCGAGTCCCCCTGGGTGGAGGAGCATCCAGGTCCTGGCTGTCATCCGCAACCGTGTCAGCAAAGTCCTCAATAGAAACATTCAAGATTAAAAAAACCTCCCCTGTCCTTTTTTAGGACTACGTGTGACACGTGCATGACAAACCGACAAACACATTTTGAATTGTGATATCAAATATTTTGTGTTGCCGCAAATAGGAAGTTGCTGGAAACATCCACTGAGCCTCAACACCGCTGTCTGCCAACAACACTTTGGCAACGATGTTAAAAAAAAAGAAAACGTCAGACACCCATGCTAATGTTTCTGTAAAACAGCTACATAACTAATTTAATGCCATAGAATACTGTCCTCATCTTTTTTTGATTTAAATGTGGCACACATCCGACTGTAGAACCAGTCGTCTTTAGAAAAAGGCCTATACTCAACATCTTGGCCATTGATTTATCTTGGAAGCCTTTCCTATTGATGCAACTCTGCGTTAAGAAGGAAGTCAATACCAGCCGGCAGACACCGTTAAGTACAACAATGACGCAGTAAACCTAAATCAAATCAACCTAAATCAAGTCCAGTTCTATTCAAGTTACCCGTCTTGAATCTAATTTTAGACTAATTCCAGAAGAGAATAATCGACATTTAAGAAAACCATTGCAATTCGCAAACCAAGGAATTTGTCCTTACAAGTCAGAGATGAATTGTGACCAAATTAAGAATGCAGGCTCCCATATCCAGTCTCCCGACAAAAACATCCTCTCTGCTATCTCGCCACAGCAGAGCCGACGGTTTTCTGCCATCCTCTGGAGACCCCAACCCCCTCCTCTCCCCGCTCCTTGCCTATTGGCCCGTCTCAGCCTCCACGGACCCACACCAGATTACCCCAGCACTGCTGACGAAAGCTGTCGGTACCCATGGTGCACCTTGTCCCTGAGGTACTGATGGATTGTGGGAGAAGAGCCTCGGTGATCAGAATTGCAGGTGTCAACAGGGGGCACTACTACTAGCTAACACGCAATGTGTTTAGCCCGTTTGGGGCCTTGTGAATGAATTGGACCTCCCGAGTTCCTCTTGGGCGGTCAGCAGGAATTAATCTTTTTGCCACACTGTGCAGTCCGGGAAGGGTGTTAGAAAGTAAATGAGAGGGTTGTTAGAATATAAATATAGTAATGAAGTGACTGGGAGAAGGACACCACAGAACGCCATTTCGTAACACCTTTCAAAGGCATGCAATCAAATATTTGCTCTTGCCTTGCGTCCAGCAGTGTATTTTTAAACAGCTTTAATCGAGGCGGGCAGCACATACGCTGGCATTGTGCGGAATTGAAACACAAACATCTTCCAGAGGAAGGGTTAAAGGGCATTCTCAAGGGAACGTCCAAGACTATGAATGCGTTCAAATTCCCAACGCTATGGGCGATCAGGCTCGGCGAGCTGCGTAGCCATTTGTGAATCATAAAAATGTAGGTCTGAACTTGAACAACCCCCCTGACACACACACACACACACACCTCCTCCTCCTCCACCTCTGTCATTTTCTCTCCTGCAGCGGCCAGTTGACTTTGCATCTGTTCAATGTCAGCAACCATATTCGAGATATTTCGCTTGCCTAGCGTAACGCAATCATAAAATAACTGAACTAAAAAAAAAAACAAGCCTGCTGTAGTCTGCCCGTTCGGCGTCTCTAAAGGAGCAGATGCTCATTAGCGGAGAAAAGCTCGCTCTAAGCAGCGAGCAGTCGGCCCGTAGTCGAACAGAGCCAAATCTAAGCACCTCCACAGCCAGTGGCGGGTGACAAACACACATGAGAAGAGTAACAAGAGTCAACACAGCTCCGGGTCAACAGCAACAACAACATCTGAAAGTGCTTTATTTGCTATGCACATTACAATGATACATCTTTTTTTTTACACATTGGATTTAAGAAAATGGCAGCGTTTAACGAGATACATGTTTCCAGGGGACTTGTTGTAAGTGCTGATGTTGCCATACTCTGTTATAGTAGTGGTTAAGAACTGAAGACCACAGGAGTGAAAATAAACTAGCAAGCGTCTACAGGAGGCCCAATACATGTCTCTTGGGCTCCATACTATAATGTGTTGAGGTCTAGTCTAACCGTAAGTGGGTGCGGAAGAGGGTTTTAACTGTCGCTCAGACTGGAGGGATGAATCACGTGTTTAATATAACCTAAGCCTTCTAATTCATTGGAGGATCTATATAATGATGAGGTAGGCTACATTTGAACCTTGTTTCTGTCTACAAAGATTTTGATGAGGAAAATCAACTTCTGTAAATACATATGTGTATAATATATTGTAATCTGTGAGGCGGGGGGTGTGTACCAACGTATCAGGAGGACTACAGCATTAAAAATCAGTTGCCATGTCCCGTGCAATTCGAGTATTCGAGTCCACAGGGCCACTTAGTTCACATCAAAATGCTATATTTAAAGGGTCTGTTGAGGGGAAACAAAGAAAAGCAAAATGACTACTACTCTCTGCAATGTTTTAGTAGTATACTAAAACAACGTAATAAACACAGGAAGAAGGATGGTATTAAGGGTAGCCAACACTTTACTAAACCAACAACAATCAAGTGCATAATGTGGATTTATTCCAGTCCCGCACAGACCGCCTTGTTATACTAACTAGCGACACACACAAAATATCAATACACACAGATTTGCGTAAATAACGGGCTATTCAAACGAGATGGATCAGTCGGGGAGCTTTGGCCTCGGAAACGAACAACGGCACGCCGGGTTGTATAAAGCTAGGGGCACCACCGGTAACGCAATACAGACTAAAGCAAGGCACCGCAACGGACTAGAAAACAAGGTTGACGTGTGCCACAGCAGCAAGAGATCAAAGCAAAACCTGCTCACGACGTCCAGCGGCTTTAAAAAACAGCACAACTGCCTCAAAAGTACCCACCACTAGCTAGATGCCGTGATGGTTTAAGCCGTAATCTCGAATCGAAATGCAACAACAAAAAAGGACACAACACACGGGCGGGATGTGTGCATTAGAGCTACACCGAAGTATAAAGAGTGATGGGGGCAAAGGGGCCATACGTCTCATCTGGCCAATTAGCTAGCCTGTTAGCCAGCAGTGGTCACAACAAGCCGCATTTGCATACGAGCAGACGAACGATAGCGTCATGACTACTCACCCAGGATCAAACTCCACAACGTCCGCAATGCATGCACCAGAACCGGAGTACGGCTGGACAACGTGGAAAGACACGTTCAAGCGAGGCCGATGGTTTGCACTGCTGCGCCGCCGTTGCCACAGTGAGCGGTGTTACGCGTTCCGGATCCCCACTCACAGCGCGATTAAGAGCTGCATTGTTGGAGAGGTGGCTAGCATAGACTGTAGAGGTGGCTAGGCGAGTAGCATACACCAAGGCATGCTGGGAGACTGGCTGCTGCTGCTGCTGCTGCTGGTGCTGGTGCTGCTGCGCTAGTGGGCGCAACGAACGGCGCGTGTTGGGGAAGTGGCGACATCTGGTGGGCAGCGTTGAAAATTGCAACTAAAAAAGTTTTGGCTCAATCGTTGTGCATCAAATGAGAAAAAAATGTCATATTTGTTCCCTCTGGACAAACAGGCACATCGCCTCTTTGTCAGAATTATAGGTTCGTAAACTTGGTGTTAATAAATGACAAGGCCAAATCGCACGTCCAGGGGGTGACAGTGAGCGTTCACGACCACTCAGTGAAATACAGTCGCACAATGATGACGATGCACAAACTCGAAAATGGAGAGTAAACCTAAACACATGTCTGCATTTGCTTTTTATCAAACCGCAGCGGCGGAATTGTCTTTAACCGAAAAGAAGCGTTCCTTGCAGGTAAATCCGAAGATACATCGGAAGTAGTCGATATGATGATAGTGTTCACACCTTGATAAGTGACACCCAGCATCGCAACTACAAGTAACCGAATAAAGTGGTTACTTGGGTTGCGGCACCACGAATGTATTCTTGATGTACTGTAGCACAACTCATTTCATTTACATTTCAGAACATATTGAGTATATGTTCCATTGTAAATAATGTCAACCAATTTAGCGTGTCCTGTTTTCATATTGTCTTTATTATACAATTGCTGTCCATTTGCTTTCCAGGTGTCAGCCAAAAAGAAGAAGAAGCTGAAGGAGAACGGCGTTGCCGCCGCTAAACGCAACACATCTGCAGTACATAAGAAGAAACCAAAGAAGCTTGTGAAGGCAAAAGGAGAACACCTGGAAAGAGTGAACACAGAGGTGAACGTCGGCGTATATATATACAATGATAATAGTTTGAGTATTGTCTGTATTCCAACAAAATATAGGGATAAAAAAAAAAAAGTCTATTGATAGCTTTTCCCTTGTCGGAGAGATGGAGCTACCTGGCAAGAAATTGCTTGATATCTGGGTGTCAATAACTAGCCTTTTTGTTGTGTATGCAGGCAAAGCCATGTGAAGACAAGGAGGAAGGCACACCATTAAATGCTTTGTTAGCAGACCTGGCAAGGGTGAACAACAGCCGGGACAGAGCAAGCAAACTGTTCCAGTGGCTCATTCACCCAATTCCTGCCAAAGGCTTCTTCAGGTACTTATGTGGCACTAGAATTGTTTCTCCTGTTCACCAATACCCACTAGCTAGGAATCCCAGCAGTGGGTGAGTGATGCTTTTTCTTCTGTGGTTTCTTTCTGGACAGAAATGAAATGTTTATCTCTGTCTTTCTCGCTCTCTCTATCTCAGGGACACATGGGAAAAGAAGCCCATATTAATCCGACGTCAGAATCCGGACTATTACAGGGGGCTCTTCTCCACGGCAGAGTTCGACCGCATATTGAGAGAGGGTGACGTCCAGTATGGCGTGAACCTGGACATCACCAGTTATATCAATGGCAAGAGGGAGACACACAATCCCCCAGGCCGGGCGCTGCCCTTCACGGCGTGGGACTTCTACTCGGTGAGGCCGCGAGGGCCACAGGTCCCAGCGCCGTGTGTTCCTTCATTGGTTTATGATGTTTTTTGTATTTTACTAAGGAGTGACGTTGCTATTGGCGTGCGTATGGCCAGCTCTGCCTGTTATTGACCCCATGTTGGTGCTCCTCTTACCAGAGCGGCTGCTCCCTGCGTATGCTGAACCCCCAGGCATTCTCCTCCACAGTATGGAGCTTTCTCTCCATCCTTCAGGAACAGTTCGGCAGCATGGCCGGGGCCAACATGTGAGTGAACTACTACTACTACTACTACTACGCTGAAATGTTTTTGGATTTTTGTGTGTGTGTGATAATTTAGCAATTGTATTTTCTCTCTCTCTCTCTCTCAAAGGTATCTGACACCTCCCGGAACGCAAGGCTTCGCCCCTCACTATGACGACATCGAAGCGTTCGTGGTTCAGCTGGAGGGGAAGAAGCACTGGAGGGTGTACAGCCCGAGGTACACCAACAGACAACATGTGCTCCCGTCTCTGAAGAAAACTATATTCATGCTGCTAATCATATATCATGGGATTTGAAATATTACAGTATATGATTGGCGTTAGATGAAAAATGTCATTAGCAAGGATGCAAATTGTTATAATAATAATAATAATGTGTGTGAATTCTTAATGTTTTGGTCTATAGTAGTATAGTATAGGTCTGTGTTACTGACAAACGAGGCAACCGGTTTTAACACAATTACTGACTTGTGACCAAACCGTGACCAGTCTTTACAGAGACACTTTCCTTGCTTTTTTCAGGTCCCAGGATGAAGTATTGCCAGTTAACTCCAGCCGTAAGTACTTTACTGCCGTCTTATAATAGTGAATGGTACCAGCTTATAATAGTGAATGGTACCAGCTTATAATAGTGAATGGTACCAGCTTATAATAGTGAATGGTACTAGCTTATAAAACTGAATGGTACCAGCTTATAATAGTGAATGGTACTAGCTTATAAAACTGAATGGTACCAGCTTATAATAGTGAATGGTACCAGCTTATAATAGTGAATGGTACCAGCTTATAAAACTGAATGGTACCAGCTTATAATAGTGAATGGTACCAGCTTATAAAACTGAATGGTACCAGCTTATAAAACTGAATGGTACCAGCTTATAATAGTGAATGGTACCAGCTTATAAAACTGAATGGTACCAGCTTATAATAGTGAATGGTACCAGCTTACATACACTTCTTTATAGAGTTCTATACACTGATCATTTTGTTCTTCATGCTCAGAGTTTATCGATCAAAAAAGGGTGATTGCATTTACACAAATCGTAGCAATTTGAAAAGACAATTTCAGTCATTCCTATTTAAAAAGTACACAAGACGTCTGACTCATGGGCTGTGTTTTTTTTAATAAAAAATGTAATCCAGCCAACTTCAGTCAGTCGGAGATCGGGAAGCCTGTGCTGGAGGTTGTCCTGGAGGCCGGGGACCTGCTCTACTTCCCCCGCGGGTTCATCCACCAGGGAGACTGTCTGCCAGACGCACACTCCCTCCACATCACCATCTCCTCCTATCAGAAGAACAGCTGGGGAGACCTGTTGGCCAAGGTGCGCCCGCTCTGCCAAGTCACTCACTCACTGCTTGGACAGAGAACACCTTAGGATTGATGCCAACACAACATAGGCCAAGGGGAGGCAGGGGCAGCTGGAGGCTGTTTTTAAACTTGTAAATGGGCTAGCATTAGTATGTCAGTAATGCTTCATTTATACAGCACCCTTTCAAACAAAAAGGTACAAAGTGCTTAACAGGAAGCGTGCATAACAACAAAATCACAATAAATGAACAACATACAATGATAAAAGTCGTAGAATTGTAGGCAGAAACGGCACACCCACTGTTAATAAAAAGCCTGTCTGAACAAGTAGGTTTTTAAAACCATCAACAGATAAGGAAGACTGTATTGGCTGTATTAGCATGTTGCACTCCATTACCAATGTTCTGTAATGATAGGGGCATAGCTATGATCAAGGTTGATGACTTAAAATGAACATTAATTCAAGCAAAAGTGCATTAATGAAACTAGGTTAAGAATAACAATCGACAACAATGTAGTCTGCATAATACCAGGACTGCACAGGATGAAAATAACAATTATACATTGTTCTTAATTCAATGTTTTGTGTGTGTGTGTGTGCGCGTGCGTGTGCGTGTGCGCATGTGCGTGCGTGCGTGTATTTGACAGCTGGTGCCTGCGGCCCTGGAGCTAGCGATGGAGGAGGATGTGGAGTACAGGCAGGGCTTGCCCCTGGACTACCTGACCTACATGGGCGTACAAAACTCTGACAAGGTAGCTTACTGGGGCGGGGGTGTGTGATCATTTACGCTTTCCTCCAAAGCAACTTGCAGTGCATTTTAGATATGTTAGTCATTAAAAGGACTGTGTGTAGGATTGTAACTCCTGTTAAATTGCCAATGTATATATGGTTGTAACAGGTTGTAATTTCACATAGAAATGTAGGCCTTGTGGACTGATTTCTATTGTATTTGAACCGGAAGGAAGTGACGTCTAAGCACGGATAGTGACAAAAAATGTCTGTTCCTTTTCATTTGTACAAGGTTAATTTATGAGCTCGCGCTCCAATGCTCTGAATGCACAAGCTC
>OMKP01078871.1:12490-25570 GCA_900302375.1 Bathygadus melanobranchus
TGTGGAGTACAGGCAGGGCTTGCCCCTGGACTACCTGACCTACATGGGCGTACAAAACTCTGACAAGGTAGCTTACTGGGGCGGGGGTGTGTGATCATTTACGCTTTCCTCCAAAGCAACTTGCAGTGCATTTTAGATATGTTAGTCATTAAAAGGACTGTGTGTAGGATTGTAACTCCTGTTAAATTGCCAATGTATATATGGTTGTTAACAGGTTGTAATTTCACTGGCCTACATTCAAAAATGTAGGCCTTCCCTGACTCTCCGTTGCGTAGAAGAGCCAGTGGACTGATTTCTATTGTATTTGAACCGGAAGGAAGTGACGTCTAAGCACGGATAGTGACAAAAAATGTCTGTTCCTTTTCATTTGTACAAGGTTAATTTATGAGCTCGCGCTCCAATGCTCTGAATGCACAAGCTCCCGCAGGCTGCAGTTCACTTACCGGCCAAAGGGGCCAGTAACGAGAAGGATCTTCTGGTTCTTACACATTGTACCTTTTTGGAAGCAGGTGTTGGGCATCTCTCTCAAGGGTCTCTCTATGGGTAGACTGTGGCGAACCCTTTCGGCTTGGAGACAAACACCCTGAGCACTGTGCTCTCCTGACCCGTTTACTATAGCGGACCCCTTTTTCCACATCACAACAATACATAAATTAAAGTAGCTACAAAAAGGTTAAATGAGCGATAGGGCAAACAGTTGTAGTCGATGACATCACATTTCAATCGCTTGCCATTGTCACGCGTTGTGCCCGTCGATGACAACCCACGATGTCACCGTGCAGGAGGACCCCCGGCGAGAGAAGTTCCTGACCCGTGTGGGCGCACTGATGCAGAAGCTGGCCGGCTACGCCCCGGTGGACGCGGCCGTGGACGAGAAGGCCAAGGGGTTCCTCCACGACTGCCTGCCCCCAGCACTCTCTGCAGGTGGTGTGTGTGTGCCTGTGTGTGCGTGCGTGCGTGCATGCATATGTTGTGTTACAGAGTATTACTTTTAGTTCAATTATATCAATTATCCCAAAGAATTCCAGAATCACATTTACCAAAGCTTTCGCATACAAGCGTCTAAATATGCAATATCTAAATACGGTGCATGCTTCTTCTGCTGCAGAGGAACAGGCCAGTAGCGTTCAAGGAGCATCCACCAGGTGGGGGAATGGAAGGCCTTTGAATGTTGGCGCTCGCATCCACAGCCAGACCCGGGTGCGACTCATTTGCGCTGGATGCGCCAGGTAAGGCGTATATTATTGAGCACTTTATTTTCTTTGCGTATGCAGCAACAGACTTCTGTTAAGGGCATTGGCCCCATCAACATGACATGAAAAGTCAGGGAGCAGTTTGGTTGATGCATGGGACTGTGTTGGATGATATACCGGCAGGTTAAGGCACAGCTCCTCTTGAAATCACCTTCTGCGCAAGCGGAAATACAATCCTTCTGTTGGTAGTCTCAACAAAGATACATAAAGATTCTAAGGCAATGCAACAGGTGGCAGATTGGGTGAACAGATTCCCATTTGATTTGTGCAAGTTGGACAGGTTTTTCTGTCCAACATCATCGTTTTTATTATTGGACGTCATTTCTCTGACATCTATCTCCATTAATGTTATCATAGAAAGTGCTCCATATGAAGGGTTCCTGGTGGCCTACAGGCAGCAACCTGATTAATTTCTCAGATTAATTTTGATTATTGATGTTGCCAGTCGCTGCCAGCTGGCAGTAGTTGTAGCGCGTGCTCGTGGACTGCACACAGACCCCTCTGATTGGCTTTTCCATTCCTCTCTGGTAACTCTGGACATACGGACTTTTCAGGTCAGTTTGCAATATTGATTTAAGCTAATCTGCAACTGAAGTTGATGCGTCCAGACTGAAGAAAACGTAGATCTGAATTGCAAACACCTACTGAACTTTTAATCCTTGGAATATATTGCATGCATTAGCGTTGCAATATTCCCCTGGTTGAATTGAAAGTGCATTTTTCCCCTAACTTTATTTCTGATCTGTTCTATGTAAACATTGTTCTGCTGCGCTTTACTGTACATGTTACCAAGGGTGTTTTTGTAGTTTACAAAAGTGTATGAATTGTATTGCCAAAGTGTTGTCTTGTTTTGTTATTCCCAGGCTATGTAGTGATGGGGAGGTCATCCAGTTATTCTACACTACAGACAACTCCAGAGTATACCACAAAGAGGAGCTCAAGAGTTTTGAAATCAAAGCGGAGGTGAGGCATCTCTAACTGAACATTCAACCCTGGCTGTTTTGTTTTTTTTGCAAAGCCTTGTCCTCCTTGCTAATGATGTGGAACACAAGCTAATGGCCGCTGTTCCCCCCAGTATGCAGACGCCGTAGAGTTCCTGATTCACTCGTACCCAAAGTTTGTGGCGGTGCAGAGTGTTCCGTGTGACTCGGCAGAGGAAAAGGTAACGCTTGACACATTTTGATTGAGATGGGTATGTTTGTGGATAATATCACATTTCCATGGCAGTGCTACAATGTGTTCACCACGAGCAAGCTATCCAGCGTGTTTGTTCCAAAGACAATGGTGGGAGATGCATTTTCAAACCCAAGCTTATTGTTTGCTGTGAACATAGTACAATTACTTTTTGGAGTTACTGTTTCTCTTGCCTGTCATAAGCTAACTGTTAGTCTTAAAATGTAGTCTTATGGCTAAATTCTTTCAAGTACTAAAGGAACGATGGATTTGCTTTATATATTATAGCATAAATATTCTTTAAATTCTTTGAACAGGAGTCGGTTGACTGTGTGGGAATCATTTAACAGAGAAATTGATCAAAAGCAACTCTTCATTTACCTCGGTTTACATATTTATTCTTTTATCCAAGTCTAAGATAGGTTCTTACTTTAAGTAGCACATCGGTTAGTTGCACCAGATCCTTTGTTTTATGAACGCATTCTTGTGAAACTGCCCTCATAGAAACCCCTCCCTTCCAGATTGCTTTGGCTGAGCTGCTGTTTGAGAAAGGGATTATCCGCACTGCAGAGCCTCTCTAGTGTTGGACACGTTTCCCACAGTTCTGGCGTCCGACACAATTGGACTGGATTCCAGTTTCAGCATTTGAACCTACACAAATAAATCTGGGATACAAAACATCACTGGCAACGATCGGTCTCTACGCTGTAGTGCAATCGTAGTAAAACCACAGCGTTTGTCGCTCTGTTAGTACGAAACGATGGGAATGCTGCTTGTCACGTGAAATGTAACAACCATGGACGAAAAAAATAAATGACAATTTTTCTTACAAATTAACATGTTTATTATTGGTTGATACGACGCAAAAGAACATGGTATAGATATTTTAAATAATCCATTCTGAAGGCTACCCCACAATCAAACGATAGATGGTGCTCAACGATAGCATGGCGCGGGCTGGTTCTACTTCCAGGTATACTGCTCTCCGGGCTTCAGTTCCCTAGAGCCAAGAGAGATGAGTCAGCAAAATTATACATACATAGTGCAGCTCTTCATTTTGTATCCTAAACTATCTGGAGTGCATAGGCAAACTACCAAAAAGTGAAATACGTTGAAAGGCTGAAATACATGTTTAATGCAAAATGCATTCATACAGTATATGATTGCTAATAAAGCATGTATACTTTACGTGTTACCTAGCATTGCTTCCAATATTGACACTTATAATGCTAATAAGATGTCCAGTAAAGGTATTAAAAACACATTGGAGAGGGTTAGGGTTAGAGACTTCTCTGAATAATTAACAATGAAATGTCACACATGCCAAAAGGCAAATACACTTAAACAGGTCAATGGGCATTGACAAGCTCAGAAAAGAAAATTGGTTATTAATTAATTAGCATGTTTTGGTGCTGCCTCAATACAAAAGCTAAAGATCCAGGATGGCTTTTCAATTAACTTCACACTGCTGGTCCTTTGATAGCTACTGTGATTTGTCTTCATACACAAGGAGTCTGCTTTCTACCGCTGTTTCGGACGCAAAACGTGATAAGTAAAAAACGAGCTTTGCTGATGTTGGAATGAATTCCCTTTAATCGCCAATTTGAGGAAATATTACTGATGAGTACCAAGACTCAGCACAGGTACAGTGTCATCTAGGAGTCGCTAGCTGCCTATAATGCACAGCTAAAAGATCACCTTCAACAATTGTTTTTATATGTATTCCAGTTTGTATATTGTGTCCCTTACTGGATTGCACGTAAGAATGAGCTGCCTGGCGTCAGCTGAAAACAAAAGGCACGTGGAGAACATCGCGGTGATCTCTGGCTATCCTTACCTGCCGTACAGAGCACTTTTGTTCCTGAAACCGGTCAGCTTCTGGTCCTGTTGTTTATCCAAGTACCATCCGATCACAAAGCCCATGGGCACCAATATGTTCCCCCAATGCTCACGTGCAAACGACACAAAGTTCACCATGGTGTCTGCAAAATAAGCAACGTCAACTGGTTGAGAGTGAGAATTAAGCATATTGTATACATGCAAATGTCTTGTATAGACTTAAGCTATCTGCTATCTAGCAACGATCACTTGTTTGCTGCAACATAGGGGTAATCTGGCACATGCACAGTGATCTGCTTGTACCAGTATTTATATCTTTATCAAGCACGGTAGCATACATCTAACCACAATGAATTTGGTTCCCGAAGGCGAATGTCAAGCGGAGCTACAAGCCACCAGTATTAGGAAACTAGCGTCAGCTGGCTAACGCTAACTGCTTAGCATAACAACGTATTTATGCGTGTATAGTTCATACTGATGCCCCGCATGACAACTGTCGTACGTCTACAATAAATGATACGCAATTGAAGAGGGGTGTTTTGGAATATAAACTAATGTTACCTTGTGTTGTTTTTGTTTTACCGAGCCGCTGCCTTTAGCTCCGCACTGGAAAGGCGAAGGACGTTGGGCCGTACCAACTGTGGGAACCCGGCGTGGGTTATTTGACATGATAACACATATTTTTTTACCATGATTGGTCGCTCTGAATAATAAACCACACCGACTACTAAACGTTAAAAAATAATGTATTAAACGTGTATTTAATGGTAACGATTTTAAACGGAGAAGTGTGTGCTCCGACGCAAGATACGTATGCGTTGGGTCCCCCTACTAGTTCTGGTGATGGTCCGCTCCGTTCACCTTTCACACGTGACGATGCAGCGGCAAAGTGCGTCCGTCTGGTTGTACAGAAGCTTCACAAATGCTAGTCAACATGTAATATTGTAATTACGGTCTACTGCTATTGGTTTCCTATATCGGGAAAAAATATATACTGTCCACTTGTATTATTTCACAACCAATGGTATGTTTTGCTCACTTTTGTCAAACAAATGAATGTACCCCCCTGTTAGTTATAGCCGGCGTGCTAACAACCGGCTATTGTGAACACGGTGTAAATGTGTACAACGCTAAATACTGCGAGTTCCCTGCGAGTTCTCATATATATTTATTTTTACTGATGTTGCATCTTCGTTACCAACTTTGACTACCTGATTTGTATACTAGAGCTTTATGGCATGGTGTTTATTGGCCTGTCTGTCTTTGCACGATGTGAACGTCTCATCCCCATTCAGAATCTAGATCAGTTGCACCACTATATGCGTGTTTTACATGTGTACATTGAACACGCACCCTTTTTCCTTAGTAGCTGCAACTTGATAGCTGAGGAAGATGACGTCCATTATCAAGTTGACAGCCGTGTCGGGGGTGCAGGAGGAGTCGGCCCTGTGCTACCTGCTGCAGGTCGATGAATTCCGCTTCCTCCTCGACTGCGGTTGGGATGAAAGTTTTTCCATGGAAATCATCGATGCAATGAAACGGTAACCACTGTCCTTGCTATACACCCCCACTCACTGGTATATTATTGTTTGGGGTGCAGGACTGAGCGAGTGGTTCATGGTCAGTGGTCATCAGTGGTTTTGTGGTCCATCAGGTACGTTCACCAGGTCGACGCTGTGCTACTCTCCCACCCGGATCCCCTGCATCTTGGCGCTTTGCCCTACGCTGTTGGGAAGCTGGGTTTAAACTGCACCATCTATGCCACGATACCTGTATACAAGATGGGCCAAATGTTTATGTATGATCTATATCAGGTGAGGAGGAGTTATTGAGTCAAATGTATTCAAGCTGTGTCTCTCTCGTATGGTTTGGTTGCATTTTATCCAGTGTCCTCAAACGCTTGCCTTTTCTCACAGTCTCGGAACAACAGCGAGGACTTCAATCTCTTCACGCTTGATGACGTGGACAGCGCATTTGACAAAATCCAGCAGTTGAAATACTCCCAGATTGTTAATCTAAAAGGTAAGTCTACCACCGATTGAGCAACCTGATTGGTCAACTAGACTTTTAGAACGTGATCAAGTGAGCATGCCTCATCACTAGGCACTACTAGCTTAAAAATGCATGTGAAATTTGTGGACGTAGTACCACAAAGACCCACCTATTCAGAGTTCACCTGGACTCTGAATACCTTCACCTCCTACCCACCTCTCCTCCCCAACCCTCTCCCATCTACCTGATCAATGCTTGAATCCCACCCCTCCTGGATCAGGAGGACTTACATGTTTGTATGTCCTTTGTAGGATTCTGTATGCTGGTATGTCCCGGCACTTGAAATAAAACTTAGCTTGTGTAGCATCTTATCCTGGCTGTATACCTGCTGTTGTACAGTAAGGAGTCAACCTAGCAATTGTAAGCTTGTAAACTTGTTCTATTGACCTAACAACCAGGAATGCTTGTAACTTGTTCTGTTCTAATTGTACTGTACCTTCAGCGATATATTGTTGTCCCCCTCTTTCGACAAATGTGTTACTTTTTGTAAGTCGCTTTGGATGAAAGCGTCTGCCAAATGCTCTAAATGTAAATCTACATGTAGTACCAAAATCCCACGAGCTCTAGAAAGCATTAGCTCATGTTGGCAGGCTGACTCGACAACAGGGACTTGAAAGAGTCTCTGTCTTTCCTATTGGCTGGGAGGAGTGATCTACCGTTTGTGTTGCATGGGAGTCTACGGACGTGACTTATTTTTTTCCAGGTATTGGTCAGATCCCATCTATTTTTAGGGAAACATTTAATTTTCTTGGTAATATTACACCCTCTCGTGTAATATTGCTTAATCATAACGCCACAGACTGTCATTATGTGCTTTGATAGTTGAATAAAAATAATAGTCTTTATTTTCCTACACCTGGACAGGGAAAGGACACGGCCTGTCCATCACTCCCCTTCCAGCCGGACACATGATCGGGGGCACTATTTGGAAGATTGTCAAAGACGGCGAGGAGGAGATCGTCTATGCTGTGGACTTCAACCATAAGAGAGAGATGTAAACGCCGTCATGTGATTTCATGGCTTCAACACCATGCAACGATGTGTTTCTTTCTTCTGTCACCCTGGGCCGCCCTCCCAACGTCACACCTTCTTGGTTTCTCGTCATGTCCCCAGCCACCTGAACGGTTGCACGCTGGAAAGCGTGAGTCGTCCCTCGCTCCTCATCACGGACTCCTTCAACGCGTCGTACGTGCAGCCCCGCCGAAAACAGCGAGACGAGCAGCTCCTCAGTGAGTCGAGGTCGATCGCCCGGCCCTCCTCCATGACTACCCTTTAAAGATGTATTGCAGCTAAATCATGATGTCGCCTGGCGTCAATGAAATGTCATAGGGCCGATCGATATGGAAGAATGTACTATCACGATGATTGTGAGCAAATGTACACAATATCGATAAATATCACAATATGCTTATGAATTCAGAATTGGTATTTTGAACAGTATAACTGAGGGTCATTTCATTGCAGTATATGCAAATGTAAAGTATGGTGTTGGACAAAAACTAGTTTTCCTTCCTCACTGATCTTTCAAACCTCATATTTGATCATTTTAAGTTTCACTCTCTCTCTTGTGCGTCCAGCCAATGTGATGGAGACCCTCCGCGGCGACGGCAACGTCCTCATCGCCGCGGATACGGCTGGCCGGGTGCTGGAGCTGGCCCAGCTGCTGGACCAGATTTGGAGGACAAAGGACGCGGGGCTGGGCGTCTACTCGCTGGCGCTGCTCAACAACGTCAGCTACAACGTGGTGGAGTTCTCCAAGTCGCAGGTCTCCCATGTCACATCCCTAACTGTCAATGACGTAATGTCCGCTCGCTCCAGTCGTGTAATCAGATCCCGGAAAACGGTCTCTTGTTTGTGTCTGGGAACTAATTAATGCCCTAAATTTCCAACTAATTTCAAGTAATCATGTGCCCGTTCGAAACGTGCCTTTTCGGAATTGGCCGATTGCGTGGCCTCAGGTATTGCTGCTTGCAGCTTTTTCGAGAACCACTCACCCAAACAACTTCATACTCGACACTGCACATCCTCGGGGTCCTATAAACCAGCCAAGTCGATCGGATGAACGGTTGTCGGGAAAATGGACAGACACAATACATACATCCTCTAATTATAGTTAGGATACATGGAGGCTGTAGCCCGCAACGACCTGTGTGCACTTCACCGCTTCTCCATTCAGGTCCACCTTGTTAACGCTGACCCGTCCCTCCCCCGTGTGACAGGTGGAGTGGATGAGTGACAAGCTCATGCGGTGCTTCGAGGACAAGCGGAACAACCCCTTCCAGTTCCGCCACCTGTCGCTGTGCCACAGCCTGGCGGACCTGGCGCGCGTGCCCAGCCCCAAGGTGGTGCTGTGCAGCCAGCCCGACCTGGAGTCCGGCTTCTCCCGGGAGCTCTTCATCCAGTGGTGCCGTGACGCCAAGAACTCGGTCATCCTGACCTACCGCACCACGCCCGGCACCCTGGCCCGCTACCTCATCGACAACCCCGGGGAGAGGATGCTGGACCTGGAGGTGAGGCCACCCACAGATTACATCTATGTATATCTATGTGCATTATTTACACACTTTGGTGGCTCCGATGTAGTCAAATGAAGTTTCATGTCATACCTGATTGGCCTGATTAGTTAGTCAGACTTTAATTGTCTCTTTTCCACAAAAAGCTGTACATCACAAACAACAATAACAGACGGTAACTGTACATCACAAACAACAATAACAGACAGTAACTGTACATCACAGGTAGAACCAACAACACACCTTACACACATCACACAACAATACAGGACAGTAACAACACCAGAGGGTCATACAGTGAAGTGAAGCTCTGGAACTCTTTAACATTGGATCTTGAATGCTTCAGCCAAAACAATATGCTTGTTATATTGTCAATATTACGTAGATGTCCTCCATATGTTCATCGTGGAATCAATCGTCCGTATGTCCTGGCTTTCTGCCAACAGGTCAGAAAACGAGTGAAGCTGGAGGGCAAGGAACTGGATGATTTCCTCGAAAAGGAGAAAGTCAAGAAAGAGGCGGCTAAGAAACTGGAGCAGGCCAAAGAGTATGTATCTGTAAATAAACAACGCTTATCTAACGGCAGCACTTTATCACTCGTCATGCACTCTGTGTTGCCGTCTGCTTCTCGCCTACTACTCACCTACTCTCACAAGATATGGCGCCATGCCGCTCTCACTGCAGTTAGATTCAGAGTTAACTCGTGACGCTGTGTGTCCGTGTTAGGGGTGGGAACAGGGTACCTCGCGATCACGATCACGATTCGTGTCATGATACAGCGATTCTGCGATACTCGATACATTGCAAGACAATGAATCTACGGTACATCACAATGTCAGTGTAACTGAAGAAGAAAAAATACTGTAAAAAGGCAAAAAGCAGGAATTATGAGAAATAATAACTTTGGACTTTGAAAGATGACGGTTCCTCTCTGATTTGGTTTCCCCCCCTGCTCTCCACCAGTTATTTGACTTCTTCATTGCAAGTTAAGTAACTTCCGTTCACTTTCCCCTCATTAATTTGATCAGCGCCATCATGAGGAGCCATGAAGTAGTGACTCTGGTCAGAATGGTAACAGGCTTATTGCGGGGGGATCCGTTTAAAAAAAACCTGGTGATATTCGGCGCCAGTGTGTCGATAACACACCGCAAGAGGAAGCATCGCAATATATATCCCGGTATCGATATTCTGTCCCACTGGCACTGAATCCGTGTCGCGTGTCCACGCAGGGTGGACGTGGACTCCAGCGACGAGAGCGACATGGAGGACGACGTGGACCAGCCGGCCGTGGTGAAGACCAAACACCACGACCTGATGATGAAGGGCGAGGGCAGCCGCAAGGGCAGCTTCTTCAAGCAGGCCAAGAAGTCCTACCCCATGTTCCCCACGCACGAGGAGAGGATCAAGTGGGACGAGTACGGCGAGGTCATCAGGTAACCCGGGACCCCTCTGTCGTGTGTCTTGCTCTTGTCCCATCCCAATGCATATTAGACTCCATTTCTCTTAAATGCAGCCAGCGTTCCTGTGGTTGCCTGCCAAACTGTATACAAACCGTATACGATCTGCGGTGTCCGGCCAGTGTTTCCCCTACATACATCCAGCATATGTATATCTTGATACATCAATATCGAATTTTTCCCCTCCATTGCCAAATGCAATATGTTTTATCTAAGAACATATATGTCATAGGTGCCCTCTACTGCACTTACCGCCATTGTTAGATTGTCATTATTGACATTTTTACTCTTCTGCTATAGAAGAGTAAAAAAACGCATGGTGATACTCCAGGTGGCATTAGCTCATGAATGTCTTTCAGCTAAATGAAGGAAGCATAAAGAGAAAAGGTTCCACAACAAGTGACTTGAAAGTAGCCTACATCTTTGATTGTGTGAAACCCAGGGTGGCTACAAAACGCGCGTGCACCTCACACACGCCTCAGCACCGCTGCCGGAGAAAATGACGCTGATCAGGGCCCGTCAAGATTATGGATGATGAATCGATGATGGTTTGTCCGCTCCCGACCCCCTTCCTGTCCACAGACAGCGTAGGGCCGGGCAATAATTCAATATGATTTGTTGAGCGTCTTTGAATGGTGTCGTATCGCCACGGAAAGGAAGATATCGACTTATCGTGACGCCCAGCTTAAGTATTATAAGTTACAATATATAATATTATAATAAGTTCTAATAAGATATTCTGTTCCTGTTCTTCTCCCCACAAGACCGGAGGACTTCCTGGTCCCCGAGCTGCAGGCCACGGAGGAAGAGAAGAGCAAGCTGGAGGCGGGCATGTCCAACGGCGACGAGCCCATGGACCAGGACCTGTCCGTGGTGCCCACCAAGTGTACCTCCAGCGTGGAGAACATCGAGATCAGGTCAGCGCCACGCCTCGCCGCCACCTCACTAAATCTGTCGCAGACTCATAACCCCTCACCCCGCAAACACCCTCCGGCTGTTTGGAATTCACAGACGTAATTCGGGAGACGTCGCTTCGGTGACGGGAAGGTCACGTTCCCCTATTCCCCCGGCCTTGCTTGGGCGATGTGCAGGGAAAGGGAATGAGTCTGTCTCCTTCTGCAGGAAGGCACACCTGAGAGCACACACACAGCTCCCGTGCAGCTGCTCCCCACCACTAATCCACTGCAGCTGCGTTGTTGGCCAGCAGTCAAATGTATTTTCGCAGAGCCCTTTTTAACAGGAGTCTGGCCAGGCGTGACGCAAACGGAGAACCCTGTTTTACTGTGTTGATATTGAAAGTCCTGTCGGGGATTATGAGATTTGTGGTCAAAGTTATGGACCTAGTTTCGTAATAATCTTGATGATTATCATGATGATGATGGTGAATTACCTAATTAAATGTAGGTTTACAACAACTTTCATAATTGCTAGGTTAATAGAACAAGTTTCAAGCACTCATTATTGCTAGGTTAACCCCTTGCTGGTAAACGGCAAGATAGCTAGGATACGCTGCTGCACAATGCTAAGTACTGTTTTAGTGGAGGTCGCGGAAGAGGGGAGGACCTTGTGTAGGTTGAACACGAGGCGTGCTGCGGTGTTCTGGACGCGCTGCAGAGGTTTGATTGAGATCTATGCCTTGCAGAAATGGTATCGTCGAAAGTTAAACGACAGCTTTGCACACCAACCTTACCGTTTGGTGATTTACATTTACTATGCAAAACACACTGGCATGTTCCTCCTCAACCCTCAGAGAATATCAGTCTGTTGGTTATGTAATAATCTAGACACAGAGCAGTCAGTTCCTCCATTGCCTGAGATCAGATAAGGTGGATTTTGCTTTTTATAAGGGGAATGCTGGTGCGATCACAGCACTAAATAACTGGAAAGAATGTGTTTTGTGCCAGATAGCCAGCTATAGACTTTTCTGGCATCAGTACGTGATACTTCCTTTATAGCTACTCTATCAACTAAATACAACAATCCCTCTTCAACCCCCAGGGCCAGGGTAACGTACATCGACTACGAGGGGCGCTCGGACGGCGACTCCATCAAGAAGATCATCAACCAGATGAAGCCCAGGCAGCTGGTGATCGTCCACGGTCCACCGGAGGCCAGCCTGGACCTGGCCGAGTCCTGCCGTGCCTTCAGCAAGGACATCAAGGTGTACACACCCAAGCTGCAGGAGACCGTTGACGCCACCAGCGAGACCCACATCTACCAGGTCGGTCCATGAGGCTCTGGTCCAGATTTAGCCGGGAGCACGGATTGAAAACAGTTTCATTTTATTTTATTTACACAAATTAAAATCTATATGAAGATGAGGGAGAAACCCATTCGGGAAAGAAATTAAAAAGAGATTATTATTATTATCTAACTATAATGGAAAGATTCTCTATGTATATGACCGACTTCAGACTTATTACGGAGGACCCAATAAAGTGCAGTGTTGAGTGTGAAGTTGTTTGGGCTAGCGGTTCTGAAGTGCAAGCGATCGGCCCGTTCCAAACAGGCATGGAACGGGCCCTCCATTCGCTGGTATATTGCCAAGGACCCAAGGACACTTCCTTGGGTCCTCGGCAATGTCTCTGCAGTGTCGAGTGTGAAGTTGTTTGGGTGAGCAGTTCTCCAAAAAGCAGCAATACCAGAGTCCACGCAGTCGGTCCGTTTCGTCTTTACGAACGGGCACATGACTAGTTATTATGAAATAATGTCGGCGATTAACACATACACGTCCATTACAAAAGGAATGCTTTACAACCAATCAGCACGTCAACATCCTCTGTATCCATGGTT
>OMKP01078872.1:0-23073 GCA_900302375.1 Bathygadus melanobranchus
CTCAACCCTTCCCTCTCTCTCTCTCTCTGCCTCCCTCCCTCTCTCCCCCTCTCTCTCTCTCTTCCTCTCTGTCCCTCCCTTCCATTCCTGATTGCCTTAAGCCGGGTTACACTAAACACGATTTATATTTCCCAACTGTTAGCGGCCGTGAAAACACGGCCATCTGGGCCATGTGTCGCCGTTTAGGCATGCACATAACAACAGCGGCTGTCTGCGGGACAGAAACCCAGCGTGGAAACAAGACAACACAGGGATGTTGCCACAACTATCTCACCGGAATGTGTCCCGCAATAATGGCAGATTATTGAAGACGACAACGGCAGTTCCGACGGCGTTTGGGATGTGACAACAGGGACAGAGTAGAGGAGTTAGAGCTGTGATTATTCCACAATGGCTGTTGGCTGTTGGCTGGACTTTCCTGGACTCGTGAGACACGTCTCATGTGTCCAGTGTCACCCTCCTCTAAGTGCTTGTATGCTAGCTTGACCCCGCGCGTCACCCCTCGCTCGCCCTCCTCTCCAAACCCTCGTTTTGTTTTCTTTGCTCCCTTTGTTCCTCACTCTTCCTGTGTTGTCCGACGGTGTCGGCCAATCCCATCCCTACTCCGCTGACCACAATGCTGCTGGTCGTCCTTGTAGCGTTATGTTGGGCCATGCTTTACTCTGGGTTTTCATTATGGTTTTAAATTAAAGTGGACAGCAGACAACAGTAGACAACAACGACAACATGGACAACAACGACAGTATAACAGAATAGAATATAACGGCTGCCTCTATTTTTAAAAATTTAAATTTGAAAAGACAACCGCACCTGAACACCACCACCATCATGCCCAACATATCTCCACTACCACCCCTCCACCTCCAACACCAACTCCACCCCCATCACTACCACTCATCCACCTCCAACAACACCTCCACCACCATCACTACCACCCCTCCACCTCCAACCCCACCATCACTACCACCCCTCCACCTCCAACAACACCTCCACCACCATCACTACCACCCCCCACCTCCAACCCCACCGTCACTACCACCCCTCCACCTCCAACCCCACCATCACTACCACCCGTCCCCCTCCAAAACCACCACCACCATCACCCCTCGGCACCACCAACCCTATCCCTCCAACACCACCCACACCACCAACACGAAACAGAAAAGCCATTATATCTCTCGTGACTCTCTCTCCTCCTACTGGAGGAGTTATGACCGTCTTATGACAGACCCGGGACTGGGACCGGAGCAGCTCTTTGAGACACAGAGAGCCACTTGTTCACTGCTGGCGGTGGCCGCATAGTCAGGATTCCGGGCTGGGAGCGTAATCCTGGCAGCCGGCGGCTTCACAACGCTGTGCTGAGACGTCCCTCACGGCCATACCAAACATACACACACACACATAAATACCCCTGTATCATAAATATACCAGCGGCGATGTCTGCCAACCTGCCGCTTCACTTCATATATATATATACGTACTGTATATATATATATATACAAATATATATATATATAGAGAGAGAGGGACACACACACACACACACACACACACAGACTTCTGTTATCATGCTATTGGTCATGAGGTAGAGACAAGCTCAGTCATGGACCATCTGTTTAGTGGCACTTGGAAACACACCGTGTTACGCACACACACACATACACACACACGCGCGCGCACACACACACACACACAGGGTTGTATTATTGGTTGTGGGCGGTGAGGTGGACCCAGAGCGGATGTATAAAAGCAGCATGTCCCTCCTCTTTTAACACCCTATGGTGCCCCCCCCCATTCTCATGGGAGCCGGTGTTTTCTCACCCCTCGTAAACCTGGAGACAGAGACCTGCCTCTGGACGCATCCACTACTCACACACGCACACAGACACACACCAACCAACACCCATGGCCACATGCACACATGGCCTCAGAGTCGGTTACAATGTAAACCCAGCAGTTAAACTGCTACTGATGTCAGGTCCTGGGGTACATGACACGACAAGGCAGGATGTGTGTGTGTGTGTACAGCTCACTGTTGCATAATCAGTCACCTGTGGAAACACTTCGCACAGACCTTTACGGCTGTTAGTCAATGGGCCGTATAGCAGGAGGCTTACGTGCGTGTGTGTGTGTGTGTGTGTGTGTGTGTGTTGCAGGGCGGTGCCTAAGTTCATGAAGCGGGCCAAGGTGCGTGATTACAAAGACAAGAACGTGTTTGGTGTGCCACTAGCGGTCAATGTCCAGCGGACTGGACAGCCTCTCCCTCAGGGCATCCAGCAGGCCATGAGGTACCTCAGGAACCACTGCCTGGACCAGGTAACACACACACGTATACAGTACACACACACACATATATACAGTATATACACATATATATATACAGTATATATACACACATATATACAGTATATACACACATATACAGTATACACACACACACATATATATATACAGTATATATATACAGTATATACACACATATATACAGTATATACACACACACATACTACCTCAGGAACCACTGAGGTAGAGGCCTAGACCAGGTAACACACACACACACACACATTTACAGTATACACACACACAAAGACCCACACACACTCACACACACACACACACACACACAATGTACTCCATATATCTGAGACAGGCACATCTTTCATTCTGTTACATAAGGCTGTGCTGTGAATAGAAAGAAACAGAGAAAAGTCGATTTCAACACGGGGTAAAAAATAGAATAATAAAAGATTGGGGATGGGGGGGTGAGGGTAGACCCCCCCCACACCGAGTCCTGAGGACAAGGAGCCTCTGTCTCACACCGGGCAACGCCTGGGGAGAGTTCCCTGGCCCCAGCACACAAAATGACCAGCGTGGTCGTGTTGTAAAGCCGTAAAAGGCCACTGATGAGGTCATCCTTAACCTTCAGGGCAGTCAGGAATCTCCACTGGCAGGGGGGTCAAGAGAGAGATGGCTTATAAATACCACCATGAACAGCTCGGTAGTGATGTAACTCTGTTGACAACGCTGGAATGCTCTGGTCAAGAATATCTCGCAGCCCATTAAAACGGGTCAGGACCTCACTGTTGTAAAAAAGGAGACATGTTGTAAGTTTGGGGAAGATAATTAATATATCACGGCTGGCTACGTTTGCTCAAGCTATAATAATATAATAATAATAGTATATTTTATGCATATTATGCGAAGATGGAACAATGTTTGATTTTCAAACTGTTTGTCTCACTCTTGTGTTCCGTCTCTCCCTCTGTAAACAGGTCGGTCTTTTCCGGAAGTCAGGTGTTAAATCTCGTATCCAAGCCCTCCGGCAGATGAACGAGACATGCGGCGCGGACGGGGGTGGGGTCAGCTACGAGGGCCAATCGGCTTACGACGTTGCAGACATGCTGAAGCAGTACTTCCGGGACCTTCCGGAACCCCTGCTCACCAGCAAACTGTCCGAGACCTTCCTCCAGATCTACCAATGTAAGGACACACATATACACTTACACACACACACTCATTTATACTACTTGTGGGGAAAACCTCAGCTAACCCCCTTTCTAAAGAAGTGTCTAAGAGTGTTAGCTAACTGTCTGAGACCTTCCTCCAGATCTACCAATGTAAGGACACAGAAACACACACATACCAGTTTACCACCTTGTTGGGACACCTCGTTCCAAAGAGTGTTTAGCTAACAGTCTGAGACACACAACCACACATTCAACGATGGTGTATGCCCAAACACACCCCAATCCTCCAGCTATTGCGTTTACTCCACACAGTCCACAACACAGCGCTAGGACGTACAGATACAGTGAAGGAACACACACGTCGGCCGCGCTCCAGGGCTGTAGATGCTGCTCCAGGGCTGTAGATGCTGGTCCAGGGCTGTAGATGCTGCTCCAGGGCTGTAGATGCTGGTCCAGGGCTGTAGCTGCTGGTCCAGGGCTGTAGATGCTGGTCCAGGGCTGTAGATGCTGGTCCAGGGCCGCTTACGAAACACGGGCACCGCAGGAAATGCTTGTGTGGTGATGTCATAGCGCATGACATCATCCATCCAGGCCCTGACTGTATGGCTGGCATTGTTCTGTCAAAGGAGTTCAAGTACTCAGTTTGTCATCCTCATGCTAGAAGTATGAGCGTCATGTACAGACTGGCTCTAGCAGCCAAATGCCGCTGAAATCCTCCACGGACAATGTACTTACATACCTCCACCCACCCCACCAGACATGCCCAAGGAGCTACGTCTGCAGGCGGTGCGCGCTGCGGTGTTGTTGCTACCGGACGAGAGCCGCGACGCGCTGCACACGCTGCTATGCCTGCTGAGCGATGTGACGGCCAGCGTGGGGGAGAACCAGATGACCCCCACCAACCTGGCCGTGTGCCTGGCGCCATCACTGTTCCACCTCAACACGCTACGCCGCAAGGAGAGCTCCTCGCCACGGTGAGGGGGGCTCGGGGGCCGGGGAGCGCGTGTGTGTGTGCCTGTCTTTGTGAGTGCTGTGTTATGTGTGTGTTTGTGTGTGTGTGTGTGAGGACTTGACATTCTGAAAACAGGAAAAGGTCCAAGTAAAGAAACAAAAGAGCAGGATACTGTTGGTGGGGAAGAGAGAGAGAGAGAGAGAGAGAGAGAGAGGGAGAGAGGGAGAGAGGGAGAGAGAGAGAGGAAATACATTAGACATTACATAACCCTCTTCACCTGGCTCAGAAATGCTGATAAACAGACAAGAGACAGCGGTTATGTAACCTTTCTTCTTTCTTTCAATCTTTATTTCTGTATTTTTATCTTTCTTTCTGTCTTTCTATCTTTCTTTATGTCATGGTCTTGTGGTTCACTGGTCTATGATATTAGTATTTTATGGAATGAAGCCATCAAAATCTAACGCGTTCTGTTCCGCTGCCTCTCCTTGCCTTCCTCTTCCGGGGTCAAAGGGTGATGAACCGGAAGCAGACCCTGGGGAAGCCAGACCAAAGGGACCTGAACGAGAACCTGGCCGCCACCCACGGCCTGGCCCACATGATCCAGGAGTGCAGGAAGCTCTTCCGGGTCAGTCAGGATTCAGCCTGTATTCATAATGTATTTAGACTACATTGAGTTGTTTAGCATGACGGATGAGGCTGTACAAGTATCTGCTGAAATTATGCTCAAAGTGCTGTACAGTAAAAAAGTAACCCCCTCCTCGCCTAGTAACTTCAACAGACATCAGACATCTTGTGTAACTGTGTTTGTCGTGTACACACCCACACACACAGTTATACAACACCTTGTCCAACCCTGACCCACTGCAGTAGAGTGGTGCTTACGTAAGAAAACACCACCTCACATTCTGCCCTCTAGCCCACTTACCCATCCCACCCACCTCCACTCGATCTCTGCCCCCGCCCCCTCGCTCTGTTACCTCGCTGGCCGCTGTTTGTTTGCATGGTACCTCTTACCCTCGGTCAAGAGCAGGTGGAGCTGAAGGATAAAAATAAAACATTTGTTTTGTAACCTTGCTGAGGGATCCACAAAGTCTATGATCTTCTGTTTTGTTCCGAGGAGAAATGGTTTCGTACATCTGTCGATGAGTTGGTACGACGGGACGTTAACCCTGTCAGGGTTAATCCCAATGCCATGGTTTGGAGAAAATTGTTCACAAGTGTTGACTTTGGATACAAGTGTTCACCAAGTGGCATGAATACTAAGTTTGGCTCTACTAATTATTACTACTAAGTCTAATTACATTCTGTCGGTCTGTGACAAACATTAGCTTCCAGGGTTGAGGTTATCTCTCTGTCTTCCAGGTCCAATGAGCTACCAAAGACGAGTTAATCACATTCTACCTAATTATTATCTCCTGATTCAATTTTTATGTCCATGTGATGCGAGGACGCATACTTGGGATGGCAGGATCGTAAATTCCTCTTTTTTTAAATTAAATCTTTGTGGATTGATAAATGC
The DNA here is from genome assembly GCA_900302375.1 of Bathygadus melanobranchus. Classification (NCBI taxonomy): domain Eukaryota; kingdom Metazoa; phylum Chordata; class Actinopteri; order Gadiformes; family Macrouridae; genus Bathygadus; species Bathygadus melanobranchus. The sequence continues at coordinate 5,939 of OMKP01078872.1, forward strand.
CAACAACACAGTGTTGTTTTTCTGGTTGTGGGGGTTTTTTTTCACGAGGGGCACAAATTCACGGAAGTCTAACCAAATACAGACTCCCACAGCTCAGGAGGAAATCCGTTTAGTCGCAGTGGTGATGGTGGAGGAAGGAACCGCCTAATCAGGGAGCGTTGTTTGCTTATCAGGGAGTTATCTGTGGCTTGATGACTCGATCCTGTGTGGGGATTTGGTTGGTAGTGTCCTGGCCGTGACCTTGCCCTGTAGAGGATTAAAACGTAACCCACTGACCAGACAGAACTGCTTCTGAATGGACAGACAGACAGACAGAAAGGCTGTGATTCCTCCGCCAACTGAATCCAAATCAGAATACATTATTACCTGTACGAAGAGACATACAAGAACTTGACTTGGGTTAAGGTGCACACAGTAAACAAACATAGGACAGGATCCAAATGAGGAAAAGACAGCAATGAATGAAGCATCTTAACTTATAATAACTGCCTACGTATACGCACGCGGACGCAGTCGTACCATACCAAAATAAAAGATGAAGCAAACATTTAGTGTGCGGATGTTAAACATCAGTCAAGGAACAAGTCGACAAACAACAGAAAACCTCTCACGAGGCAGACAGATGTACGCTTTGTGGTTTTATTCCTCCACCGTACATCTTACCACCCTGACTGACCCCTCTGTTGGCCCCCTCAGATCCAGGAGGAGATGAGTCGCTGCAGGGACTCGTACGTGGAGCAGGCCCTGCTGCCGAGGAGGCTGGAGGAGCTGGGGGGTGAGGAGGGTGGCCCGGGGGGCTACCGGCTCTACCTGCAGCACAGCCTGGACGCCTTGCTCAAGGACGCCAAGGACAAGTTCAAAGGTTACGACAGCTTCTCCACCCCGGAGCAGGCCGAGCTGGCTTACAAGAAGGTGAGGTCACGGACAAGTTGGAGTTGTTATATAGGTGTTGTTACAGCTCTCTCTCTCTCTCCCACCCTCTCTCTCTCTCTCCCACCCTCTCTCTCTTGTCTTTATAATCAAGTGGCTCTTCAGTGTTGCGTCAAAACGTTTGAAGTGCGTCAAGCCCCCAATACATGCAACAATACAATCTCTCAGTGAAACTCTGAATCCTTTGTTCTCACTGTGGCAACCATTATCAGTTATGTAATGGACAAAACTACACCCTGTTTCCTGTTCTCTTTCCGTGCTCGTTCTGCTGGTCTCCCTACCTCCCTCTCTCTTCCTCCCTCACCCTCCCTCCTCCCTCTCCATGCGTGTGGTTCTGCTCGTGGGAGAGCAGTCCAGCGTGTTTCCTGTAGAGGAAGAACATACGTGTGGTTGTGAAACACGCCTGGTGCTCTGCTTTCCATCCCAGAATGACATGAGACTGTCAATGAGACCGCCAGCTCTCACCCTCTCTCACCCTAACCCCCCTCTCCACCCCCCTCTCTCTCTCTCTCTCTCTCTCTCACCCTCTCTCCGGGTTACACACATGCAGTCAATCTGGATGGCGAGAGGGAGCGAGAGAGAATGTTTTCTATCAAGGCACAGGAAGAAACAGTTAGCTGACCTAGCCATGGGTCTCAGCCTGACCTTAATATACCATACTGTAGAACTAACTGGAATAAACCAGTTGAATACTGTGCAATGTCAAAGTAAAAGCCCCATTTTACTTGTTCTATTGACCTGGTAACCAGGAATGCTTGTAACTTGTTCTGTTCTAATTGCACTCTACCTTCAGCGATATATTGTTGTCTCCCTCTTTCAACAAATGTGTTACTTTTTTGTAAGTCGCTTTGGATAAAAGCGTCTGCCAAATGCTCTAAATGTAAAATGTAAATGTTATGTTTGTGGTGACAATACATTCCGCCGTTGCACTGAACTTCAAACATGTATGATCCCCTGCACGTTGTTTTGGATCATAAAATCCTCCCCTAACTGACTAAACATTACATCGAGTGTTTGGTGCTTTCAAGTTTTCTTCAGCCCAATGAATTCACCAGTTCCCATCGTCTGTCAGAGTTTAGTGGTCAGTGTATTCCACTCCCAGCCAGAAGGTTCTTCTAACCTGCTCTATATATGACCTCTATCAACAAAGTAAAAGTTATAAGTGTCTGCTAAATGACTAAAGAGAGTTGCATTTTAGCAGCAGCATTTTGACCGGTTTCCCCCGACCCTAACTGGTACTAACCCCTCCCCCGCCAGGTGCACGACGGCTCCCCCCTGCGGCTGTGGAAGGTGACCCTGGAGGTGCCCGCCGGACCTGAGGAGGTGCTGACGCGGGTGCTCCGGGAGCAGGGTCGCTGGGATGAGGACCTACTGGAGAGCAGGGTGCTGGAGACCCTGGATGAGAGGACGGAGGTCTACCAGTATGTCCGGGCCAGCATGGCCCCCCACCCCACTACAGACCACTTGGTGCTCAGGTCAGAACAACAATCAAATATATCTATCAATCATCCTGTCTATATATCAATAAAACCTATCAAATCTATCTATAAATTCTATCTATCAAATCTAGCTGTTTATCTGTCTATCTATCTATCTGTCTGTCTTTGTATCTATCTGTCTGTCTGTCTGTCTGGGGTGGGCAGTATAGTCTAGTGGTTAGTGGTGTCTGACTCCCAGCTAAAAGGTTCTGGGTTGTAATCCCAATGTCCCTGTCTGCCTGGGCCTAGAGCAAGATGCTTATAACTCCTTATCTGCCCCTTAATGACCTGTATCTAAAGTTCACTGCTATATGACTAAATACTACTGTCTGTCTTAATATTCATATTATTGTGTATTATTAAAACATGAAACCCCTCTCCCCCTCCTCCCTGCTACAGGACGTGGGTGACAGACCTCCCGAAGGGTGCGTGTGCGCTGGTGTGTACCTCCGTGGACCAGGAGGGGGCGCTGGCGTTGGGCGTGCGCGCCAACGTGCTGACGTCTCGTTACTTCATTGAGCCGTGCGGAAGCAACAAGTCCCGCCTCACGCACATCTCCAGGACGGACTGCAGGTGAGACGGCGTCGTCACGGAGCCATGGGTCAGACACCCAAGACAATCGCTTAGAAATCAGCAAAGTTTGCGAAAGTGTATCGGGGAAATAAAAATAACGAATCAAAAAATAACATAAAAACATTACGTTTACCGTTGCAAAATAACAAACTGTGGTGATTAGAGAAAGTACCTTTCAGCACAGAAGGTTATATTTTCTATATCATATATTATATATACGTCCTTGATTTTCACAGGGTTAGGGGTTTGGATTCTGAGGACTTGATCCTTGAGGAAATTGTTTCTGTTGCACTTGTTTTGCTCAAGACAATAGAAACAGATAAAATAAATATTCATGGTTCATAATAACATAAATGTGTACCTCAATGAACTTAGCCTCTCTCTCTTTCTTATGGTCCAGGGGTCGATTCCCAGAGTGGTACAACAAGCTGTACGGACACCTGTGTGCAGCAGAAGTCGTTCGGATACGTGACTCCTTCACCATACCGATGGACAAGTAGAACAAGAGCCCAGGTCGCTTCCCTCTGACTGGTCCTCTGAAGGCCTGGTCCTCTGAAAGCCTGGTCCTCTGAAGGCCTGGTCCTCTGAAAGCCTGGTCCTCTGAAGGCCTGGTCCTCTGAAGGCCTGGTCCTCTGAAAGCCTGGTCCTCTGAAGGCCTGGTCCTCTGAAGGACCTGTCCTCTGAACGCCTGGTCCTCTGAAGGCCTGGTCCTCTGAAGGCCCTGTCCTCTGAAGGCCTGGTCCTCTGAAGGCCTGATATAAAAGCCCATGGCTGTCAGCAGGCCCCGTCCCCAGGCCTGTCCAGTCGTTATAAAGTGACTCCTACCTATAACTGCAGATGAGGATTCCACATCTCGCTGTATATGAATATTTAAAGGACGATCTCCATGTTGTTTGTACTGAAGGACTTATTTGTTTGTGTGTCGCAAATGGTGGACATTTTGTTTTTCGGGGGACATTTTCACCTTGGAACTTCTCGAGAAACTTGAGAGTTGGACGTTTAAAGGAGGATGGACATATTTCTTGGAGGGAAAAAAATTTCAAATATATATGTGGGCCAAAGGATATGACATCACAGACACAGGAAGTGAGGGTTCAAACCGTTGACTAAAGGGTGCTATTGCTTCTAAGAAGCAAAGGGGGTATAACTCATCTTGGGGTGTGTGTGTGTGTCTGTGTTTGTTTGTGTGCGTGTGTGTATCTGTGTGTGTCTGTCTGTGTGTGTGTGTGTGTCTGTGGGACCGAGCGCGCACGAGATTGTTTGAGTTTGTCGAAGCATATGTTTCGAGTCACCAAATGGATATGCGTATATATATATAAATCTATATTTTCTGTTCCTTGCACTGTCTTCCAGGTGCAGTATAGCATGTAGATACAGTACTGTGTGTGTCTCCATATGTCGCTTCTTCTGCTTCAGCAAAGCCTAGATGAGAGGGAGAGAGAGAGAGGAATGATAGAGAGACACTGTACATCATCGATCGATTGATGTGCCTGTGGCAGAGAGAGGTCAAATGTGCCGCAGATGCACATTATGGGATGTGGAGCATAGAGAGGATGTTGCTAGGTGACGACAGGTGGCTAGATTGAAAAAAAGTATTGGTGGCTGGTTCACCAATCACAGGTTGTGTCTTAAGAATGGACCTTATTCACCAATTACAGGTCATGTTTCAAGAATGGACCTTATTCACCAATCACAGGTCGCGTTTCAAGAATGGACCTTATTCACCAATCACAGGTCGCGTTTCAAGAATGGACATTATTCACCAATCACAGGTCATGTTTCAAGAATGGACATTATTCACCAATCACAGGTCGCATTTCAAGAATGGACATTATTCACCAATCACAGGTCGCGTTTCAAGAATGGACCTTATTCACCAATCACAGGTCGCGTTTCAAGAATGGACCTTATTCACCAACTGGGGCGAACAGTTGGAGTCCTCACATGCAAATGCACACAAAACGCGCTGAGCTGCCGAAAAGCTAGCGTTTGTCTTTCGGCGCCACCTGTATGATTCTTTGCACCATGTGAGCGATTGTAATCGTATTTGTAGTCACAGAAATATTTGTGAATGTTTGTGCCCTGATGTTTGCCAAATCAAAAGGTTGCGTCCAAACGCAAACTAGACCAAGAGTTGTGAGGGACCAAGCGAGGGCTGGACAAACATATAACATATAGATATGAGAAATATGTTGGAAAACAAAATACAGCTTTACCAACGACAACCGCACGATGAAAAGAGACTCACCGGTGCACAGACGCATCCCGCGTATTCTTCAGTAGTTTTAAGTAGACAAAAATAATCACACGCGTGTCCAATATATTCCGTCGCTAGTCTTCTTGTCGGATTATAGAAAAGCAAATTAACGGAATGCACTGTTAACTTGCAAAGGAATCCTCTGGCTGGCCCTTCAGACTAACAAACAGGAGGTCAGGCGGTAAGACGGCCCTTTTATAAAGGTGTTGGGTTTACAGGTTTTACTGTAAGGAAGAGAGGGCACAGCACATGTCAGGTTGGGCTTTTAAAAAAAGAAGGAACATTGGATCTATGCTTAAGCTTGTTTCTCTGTCTTGTTTGTCAGCGTTCACATGAAGTATTTAAATCGTCATGACGTCCCTCCTGTCATTGGTATGTGTGTGTCGGTCGTTTCCAGACGTGTGATTAACATTTGTTCATACGGTGTACATTGATAACGCTCGCAGCCAAATAAGAGTAACGCATGACAATGACAGTTAATTTAAAGTAAATGTATTTATACCTCAGATAAATGTTCTTGTTTTTGTATCATACCATCATATTTTATTGTAAATGTTAAGCTTTATGTTACAGAAATGAACAAATGTTTTATCTTTTTTATTAATATTATTTCTGTACAGGTTAATCACAGTGCACTATTAAATGTATTAAAACAACACCTTTGTCTTCTGTTGATAGTAATCTCTCGCCTGGGTCAAAGTGCATACATATAAAAAGTCAAGAGATCGTATTAATATTCTTTATTGGCAGGCAGCGCGGGATATTCCTTCTTATTTTAATGCAACATTTTCAGATACAAGGAAACGAGTCAACATTCTGACTTTCTCATGGAACTAATTATAAAGCAGTGTAGCAATCGCCCTTGCCACACGCCACTAACCCTTTTTCTGGGCTCCTCTAATCCAAGGACACAGGAAGATGATGATAAACCGGTTTATTGCTGACTTTGTAGTTCAATGGAAGACAGAGCAGGTGGTAACTGCTAGCATGCTAGTGCTCTGAGCGGTGATGGCTGGTTTAACCTGTGGGCACTGACTAATCAATGGACCACAGGTGTGCAGCCTCACCCAACCACGGACCAGGTGAGGCTGCTTAAACCAGCCACCAACCTCACACACTCCACACAGTGATAATGGATTTGGATTGGATTTATTTTGGCTTGTGTAACAGGTTTGTCTGGGAAATGAGTTCCACTGGATATGACAAGTGGAAAGTCAATATTTATTCAATGTCATAACGACTTTCTTATTAAATGACCAGCGGGGAACCGGCAGAAGAGCAGAAGAGAGATTTTACATAACAAACACGGCATGTTCTGGTACAAATATTCAACGAACACCAAAACAATACACCTAGAGAACACAACTTAACTTGATATAACACCACGTCTGTGAAGTTTAAATAAATAACAGAATAAAGAGATACAGGCAGTCCCAGGCTGGTCTGGAGCCAGCCCTGGGCCGGTCTCAGACCAGGTCCTCCCAGGTCTTATATAATCTAGAGAAGAGCCAGCTCTGTCAGGACTGTAGCTGCTGCTCTGTCCCTGGGGTCTCACTAGACACACATGGACCCTGTAGTCCACCAACAGGGATGTCTCAGTGTGGGAAAACCAGCACAGACACACACACAAACATACAACACACAACACAACACACAGCACAACTGCTGGTGTGCGTCTCCCAGGAGGGTGTGTGAGGTGTTAGTGGTTTGCTGGCGGTCCTCACACTCTATCTATCTCTACTGTTCAAGTCACTGCTTGTCCTCGCTGTGTAGGCGTGCGGTCGTGAGGCGATCAGACTGGGAGGTCTGTTGTTTGGAACGTGTTTTGTTCTTATTTTCTTCTGCAGCTACGGGGGCTGTTTTTCAGCAGTGCACTGCGATGTATGTACATGGTATGCTAGGATGCTATGTTAGCCTAACACACTGACATGGTCAGTACCGTAACGGAGTCTCAGACACCACACCACTGCAGGCCAGGCGTGCAGGCCAGGCGTTCAAACCGGTGACCCCATGACCAGAGGACGAAAGGTGCTAACCGTTACACCAAATATACAACAATATTTAACAGTATATATTCTCTCTCTCTCTCTCTCTCTCTCTCTCTGTCTATATATATATATATATATATATATAAATTGATTTATTGCAGACTTGGTAGCACTTTGTGGGCAGAGCAGGTGGTAACAAGCTAGCATGCTAGCGCTCTCTTGAGTGTGTGCGGTGATGGCTGGTTTAACCTGTGGGCCTTGATCAGTCAATAAACCACAGGTGTGCAGCCTCACCAGCCAGACTAATCAGCCTGACTCAGGCCAGGTGAGGCTGCTTAAACCAGCCACCAACCACACACGCTCCACACAAACCAACCATGACAATATATGTACATTTACAAACCAAGTAGCCTACCCTAACAAGCTATACCCTTACACATTGGTAGTTGGGGTGAAACTGCAGCACCCCAGAGGAAATGATCACTTGTGAAGAACCTGAGAACTCATATTATTGTAGTGGAAACTAGCATGTCTCAGTGTGTGTGTCATGGTTATGTTGCGTGTGTGTGTGTGTGTCTGTGTCATGGTTGTATGTGAAGGTTATGGTTACATTTGTGTGTGTGTGTGTGTGTGTGTTTGTGATGAAGTGTATTTTTAGCAGCATCAACAAAGCCCTGAGCCCTTAGCTTAACCTTCTAGCGAGGTTAGCGAGTAGTCGCGTTTGACCACCAGAAGTCCCGCTGCTGTGTCAAATACCTGCTGGCAGCGGGGTGAGAGGGTCAAGGATCTGTAGGGCAACAGAAACAGTTGCCAGGGCAACAGAAATGGAGCGGCATCACATGATTAGTACACCATGGACGTGTGTGTCAATATGGAGGCCAACCTTCACGGTTCAGGCCCAGGGTGCTCGAAAAATAGGAGAAATTCCACTGGCGACCGAAGCTTTTGCAAGGCAGGAGCAAACAGATGTGTTGCAGACTAACTTCTAACTTCTATGCATATTATAGTAATAAACCAGGTGTAACGATGTAGTATGAACTAGTCAGTGGCTTTATATCTATGCTATGCTATCCTATTTAACATCACATTCTTGGGAGGAGATGGGAATTATTCTGTGAAAATACATTACTCTTACTATATGTCCATCCATCCATAGTTTAAACCCATAGACTGTATAAAACAGGTTAAAACCCCATAAACTGTACAGGTAACTGCATTGCTCCCAGCGAGACACAAGGGGTCGCTCGACTTATTGAGGCGGAATCCTGACACCGCGTTTACGGTTCAACACTGACATCTAGTGGTGGAGATGTAGCCCTACACATCACAACATTTCAACACTTGAAACGCATTTTACCCAATCGAATGTACTTTTCTAACTGTGGCTAAAAATCTGGAGTCATCTATCTAGACATCTATCTAGGATTATTTAGAACATGTACGTGTCATATTTATTCATTTAGGTACATATATGTATTTAACCTCGTTTGTTTTGTAACATCAATAGACTATAACATGAGTAGTCCTTAAATAGCTAATATAATGATCTTTCGATACGTTATCTATTATTTGTTATATGGTGATTTATTGGTTTTACACATGGCTAATGCTTGCACTTAAATCATTTTCATCCTATTTACCGGTAACTCTATTTGTTTGGATTCTAATTGTCAGCCTTTTTCCTATTGTGACCGTAGCAACTTATAGTCCTAGGATACAAATCCTACCATGTAATCTCCTGGACGTGTCTTATCAGTCCAAATGTTGGATTAAAAATTATATAATCCTCGATTCCATGAAGTTGTATAACAATGTAACATTGGTTAAGGGGTGGGGGGTAATCTTTTTGTAATTGTGTGTAATATGTAACACTTTGCACAAATAATTTCCCGCAAGTCAGTGATAAACAGCATTGAGCTGCCGTCCACATCCACGCAGCGGACCCAGCGTGGGGTCGCGGACGGCTGTGGGGTCGCGGACGGCCTCTTCCGCGGTTATGAAACTTCCCAACACACGTTTTGTAACCAAGACGTCCTGGCCAATCAGCGGCCGACCTCGCCGTCACGTGACCGCCTTTTATGTAATCGACGGCTCCCCGCAGCGCGCTGGGCGCTCCGAGTCTCTGGACCTCCGAGTGAGTCTCTGGACCGCCGGGGCGCAGTTTAGACTCCAATAACCAGACACATCTCATCTGAACATGTCGCCCCCACAGCCCGAGGTGGAGGAAGGTGTGTTCTTCATCGAGATCGACTCGGAGTGCGAGTGGAGAGATGAACATCAAATGGACCAACACAAAGTTCTTCTGCAGAAAGCCGATGCCTTGGCGTCCGGGAACTGTCTCAAAGAAGCCGTCGACTGCTTCTCCATGGCAATGCGCTGCGGGTCGGTGCGCCCGGAGCAACTCAGCACTTTAGTGGACTGTGTTCTGCGGTACTTCCAGAGGAACGTCCCAGAACCAGAACCAGAGCAGGAGCTCGGGTCGGACGGGGATAACAGCAGCATGCTTGACTGTCCCGGTTGTCGGGGGTTTCTCGGTGAGCCGGTGACTCTGGCGTGTGGACACTCGTACTGCAGGAGGTGTTTGACACAATGCAACCTCTCCAAATGCAAGGTGTGCGGGGAGACACCCGGGGGCCAGCTCAAAGGCAATGTCATCCTGGGTGGACTCTTAGATAAATTATTCCCCGAGGAATTGAAAACATTTAAAACAATCTGTGAGATCCAGGAGCTGACAGCAAGGGGATGCTTTAAGGAAGCTGTGTCGCTGGCAACTAAACTTATACAATCAGGTGAGTTTCTGAAGAAATGTAAATGGTCTGCATTTGTAGCGCTAGAATACGTCATTGTTTGTGTTTGTTACATTGAACTATCCAAGTTCATCATATGCTGTATACATCGGCTTGAAATATACTTGATGTTGATCTATTAGTGGGATAATCTCTGACGGAATGTGCCACTGACCGACATTCTCCCATCACCTAAACACAGAACCAATTACTTAATTTTTTGCAGCCCAGGCATGCGCAGTGTGTCAGTTGCTGCCCGGGCATGCGCAGGAGGTATCAGTTGCATAAGGCAGATAACTAGTGTTTCAGTGACTTTGTAATAGTCTGAACTTTGCGTTTTTGTAAATGCATTTAATAAGTGATAGTGGGATGGTTTGAACGTAAGGCCAAACTGAAAGCTGACTGCACTATACTGTGTTTCAAGATACAAGCAACAAACTGTATAATATGAGGGGGTTTTGTGTACGTGTGGACCAGTATAACCTAACTGTCTACTACTGGCCCATCATTCTGTCTGTGCTGACATCCACAGACAGTCAGACAAGTTATTGTCAAACACCCGTGGTTGGCACAGATCATTGGGCCTTCACTTTGCTGACAATATAATTATTGTATTTATACTTAGTCTAAATAGCTATACTTCAATAGGCCTACTATAATTGTCAAGCAGTAGAACTGTGAACCCCCTGTTACTTAAACACACACCTGACAAGTACAAGTAACAAGACTATTCTGATGTGTCACAGTCAGATAGTTCTTCATGTGCTTCTTGTGTGTTCATGTCACAGCACCTTTAGTGACATAACATGTAATTCTGTTACATGCTGTTCCAGTCTCACCTCTTGTCCTTATGTTGTGTAACAGAAAGGCAGGATCATTCATGGAACTGCTGGCTCACTGAAGGGCAAGAAAGAAAAATGGTGATGGATTTGTATGAATACAAATCGTCCATATTGGGAACCACGGTTTATAATTGACGTTTTAATGTGTCGTCACCTGTTCAAATTAGCCCCATCTTACAAAGCAGCAGTGAAGCTCCGACCCAGAGGGTTACAAACATGCATGGCAGCATAGGGAACATGCATACTCTAACCCCTACATGTGTACAGGGTTAGGGTGTTATCACTGAACTTTGGGAAAGGGGAACTTTGCTGCTTTTAAACTGTTTTTGTATCCTTTCAATGTGGGTAGTATATACAAATGAATGATGTTCACCTTTCCTCTATGTTGCACCCAGACCTCCCTGCTACTTTTGTCTGCCAGATGACACAAAGTGAAACCCGTCATTTGAACAGAGTTGGGGTACGATTTAGCATCTGAGCTGAACGGCGCCCCACAGAGAGCACAACAACTGCAGGCATTTTTCACACTATATCCCTGATGTGGAGAGATGCCCCTTTAACAAGTGTGTCATTCTCATCTAAGAACGTCCTCTCCTTGTCAAAATTAGGACCGTCCATTCCAACCATGACCTTATCTCCCATTGTGACTTGAATGACATCTTCCTGTCATTTAGGAGCAGGTAGGGGTTAGGGCATCTTGCTCAAGGGAGACTGCGAGCATTGAACCCAAAACCTTTCAACTTGGAGTCGAACCCCCGCATAACCACTAGACTGTCCTGCATCATCGACTGACCTTCCCATCTCACCCTAGAAGATATTAATATTGGTTCTCTAAATAGTATTTTCTTTGACATGTTCAACATTGAGCGTGAGTTTAGTCTCTAAAACTTTTATTGGCCCAAGATCAGTTTTGTTTTTTTCTCGTATCAACCAATCACCTCCTTCTGTTCCCTTGGCTGTAGATTCCGAGGTGGTGTCGGTGGAGCTAGTGATGGTGGCGAGGTTGTGCCGGGCGGAGGCGTACGCGTCTCTCAGACAGTACCGCCTCGCCATGGAGGAAGCAGAGCTCTGCCTCAACAACCGACATTCAGCAGAAGTAAGTCTCTCTGGAACGATCCGGGACATTACCGACACTCTCTCTAGCTCCTGATTGGTGGAATTCCAGTCTGAACACATTTGCGTTGTTTGTGTCACTTATTTACAACAGCAGTTTGTCTTTATTATTAGTAGTGGAGTAGTAGTCGTAGGAGTAATGTTTTTAATGTTATAATATTGGTATTGTTGGTATGGATGGTCGGTATGATTATCATCTTTATTATACTTCCTGTCCCCCTCCCAGGGATTCTTCCGGAAGGCCATGGTGCTCCACGCGATGGGCCAGAAGGACGAGTCCCTGCAGGTGTTCCTCCAGTGCCTGGCGATCGACAACGACTTCACTAACGCCAGGAGACAAGTAGAAAAGGTGAGAGATGGAAACGTTTGGATTAGATTCTGATACATGTTGTTATAACACGACACCTAACACCTAAAGTCTTCTAACACATGTATATGTTGTGTTATATACTATAATTTTAGCATTGTGTGTTTATATATTGGGACCACCACAGTCGATCAGATATTATCATAAGCAGTTATCCAACTACTGTAGTACTTGAAAGAAAAAGTGAAAGAAAAGACTAAACCAAAATGTGTACTTCTACTTCAGGCCTTGTACTAATACTCTCCCCCGTCATATTTACATTTTCGTCACAGTGCATATCAGCCAGACACGATTTGTGTGTTTGTGTTTGATTACGTGAATCAATGCATCTAAAAGTGTATAAGTCAGATGATTGGACAGCCTCCTCAGCAGCATGGCTCTCTGTGTGCTCAGCCTGTTGCCAGGGTCCCAAGTCCACCTGCTGCAGCGGTTACATCATGTCAGACACCATGTTCTCATGCCTGGAGACAAACCATAACGCCTCTGTTTACCTTTTTATAGGCTTGTGCTTAATCACATGTTTGTTCTCTAGCTAAACATGAATTTCCTTTCTCTTTAATTGTTATTTGTTGTGGCAATTTATTCTTCAGTTTATCCTGTGGTGCATGAAGCTATTTACTACTTAGTCATTTATTTGAACACTTTTATACAAAAACACTTTTATCCAAAAGAGGCTTACAGTGAATTCAGATACAGGACATTAAGGATCAGGAATGGGTTAGGGTTCTTACTCATGGATGCCTACTGGTAGACTGTGGACACTGGGGATCGAACCCTGTACCTTCACGGATGGGAGCCTAACCACTATGCTCTCCTGCCCCACTGTTCACTATCCTGAATGCGTTCAGAGAGATACATTTCCCCTCGAAAGTGTTCATGTTGACATCCGCAAGTCATCTCATTTGTTGACCACGACACTGCCTCCATTTTGAGACACCCTGGGGGAAATGAAGGCTCTGCGCGTTTGAGTTACATTTCTTCTGTGGACAGATCCTGTGTGACCTGCTCTCTCCGGCCGGGGATACGGTGAAAGAGGGCCTGAGGGAGACCACGCAGAGCACCACCTCGCCACACCTGCATGGCAAAACCCTCGCCTCCACCGATGCTCACGGAGCACACAGCGATCCGGAACATACCGGCCCTCCAGACCACTGTCACCTGACCCGTGCTGCCTCGCTGCATAACCCCCCCGACGTCCAGAAGGTAAACTATCTATTTAGTTAACTATTTATTGTTTAGACATATCGCTTAAGTTAACTATTTCTTGTTTAGTCATTTAGCACTCATTTAGTGTTTTCAGTAATGTACCCCTTTCACCAGCACAAATCATTTTAGGGAGGGAAAATAATATATTGTACTACAGGGGTTAGAGTATATATACTGTACTACAGGGGTTAGAGTATATATACTGTACTGCAGGGGTTAGAGTATATATACCGTACTGTAGGGGTTATAGTATATATACTGTACTACAGGGGTTAGAGTATATATACTGTACTGCAGGGGTTAGAGTATATATACCGTACTGTAGGGGTTATAGTATATATACTGTACTGCAGGGGTTAGAGTATATATACTGTACTGTAGGGGTTAGAGTATATATACTGTACTACAGGGGTTATAGTATATATTCTGTACTGTAGGGGTTATAGTATATATACTGTACTGTAGGGGTTATAGTATATATACTGTACTGTAGGGTTTATAGTATATATATACTGTACTGTAGGGGTTAGAGTATATATTCTGTACTGTAGGGGTTAGAGTATATATACTGTACTGCAGGGGTTATAGTATATATACTGTACTGCAGGGGTTATAGTATATATTCTGTACCCTAGGGGTTATAGTATATATACTGTACTACAGGGGTTATAGTATATATACTGTACTGTAGGGGTTATAGTATATATATACTGTACTGTAGGGGTTAGAGTATATATACTGTACTGCAGGGGTTATAAATGGTAAATGGTAAATGGACTGCATTTATATAGCGCTTTTATCCAAAGCGCTTTACATTTTACCTCACACCGACGGCGGTGTCAACCATGCAAGGTAACAACCAGCTCGTTGGGAGCAGTTAGGGTTAGGTGTCTTGCTCAGGGACACCTCGACAATTAGCTAGGCGGAGCCGGGGATCGAACCAGCAACCTTCCGGTTGCCAGACAACCACTCTACCCCCTGAGCTACTGTCGCCCGGGTTATAGTATATATACTGTACTGCACCAGGGTTTGATGTAGTCTATACATTTGTTGTAACTAACACCTTATTCTTCCAGACGCTGAGCAGGCAGCAGGGCGTTCTGAGCCGAGCAAATTCTCTACGCAGTCACGCCTCTGGCTTCGAGGGGGAGGGGCTAAAGCGTGTGTGGTCCGCCCCTCAGCTGGGGGACCAGGACCGTGGGGGACTGCTGAAGAGGAAGCTGTCCGGAGCGGGACCCGGGGAAGGACCCGGGGTGCAGCGCGTCAGTGGGAGCAAGCAGAAGAGACAAGGAGGTCAGTGAGGGAGGGCCAGATAACAACACACTTATTAACAGCTAGACTACAGTGTTTATACAAAACACATCGAGATGGAAGAGCTGCTAGCAGAAATAACACACACACACATTAACTACTAAACACAGCTTAATAATGTGTGGTTATCAGGTTATATATTATGCTGTATATACTAATGCTTGTATAACATTACAAAAATAACAACTTTCCGCGATTAGGAGATTAGTGAGTCGTCCAACCAACTCCTTGTAAATCTTCAAAACACTCATGGTTTAGTGACAGTCACTACACTGTGCATTAATAACAATGTTGATTATTTTCTGGGTGTGACACTGGGTGTTTTCAGCATTCAATATTTTTGTCAATAATAATATTGATATAGTCCTTCCTCCTGTTGTGTCATATCTATATTTTCTACTGGTCGGTAGGTGATCCGAGTGCCGGGTCCTGCTGGCAGGCGTCCTGGTCCCCAGCCAGGCGAACCTTCCCCCAGGACCAGCCCAGCCCCAGGGACCTGGAGTGTGCCCTGTGCATCAGGTGAGAGCTTGTGGAGACCATAGATAAGACCATAGATGAGACCATAGATGAGACCATAGATGAGACCATAGAGCACATGAACCACATCATTAAACATTCCTAGCCATCGCTGAAAACAGGAGGCAACTGTTGGTCACTTTATTGACATTTCAGTAATTTCGCAGATGTGCTAATCCAAAGCAATTTACGTTAGGCTGAGGACAGTCAAAAACATGTCTACAAAAAATATATGGCCAAAAAAACCCAATTAATTTATATTCCAATGTTTCATCATTAAATGTGCAGTAGGTAAGATTTGGGGGCGGCAGTAGCTCAGGAGGTAGAGCAGTTGTCTGGCAACCGGAAGGTTGCTGGTTCCATCCCCAGCTCTGTCTAGCTAATTGTCGAGGTGTCCCTGAGTGCTATATAAATGCAATCCATTTGAGAAAAGAGTCATTTCGCAGAAAAGAGCACAGCACGGGATTCTGAAACAAAACAACAACAAAACATCTAAATGGGCTCATACAGAGGCAACTGGAAACAGATATTCTCACAGCACATTTCACTCTCTAATAGCTAACGGATGGCTATGCTGTAGCTCTGAAACCTTCCCTGCAGCACCTTAAGTAATGCTCAAGGTTAGCCAGCTGGTTAGCTATCGTTGGGTGGTAGTTTTCCATTGTACAGCATCTTGGTTTCCATACAACAAACCGAGGCCAAATGTTAGACACAATCATCCCTAGTTTTAGCATTGTGCTTTCCATAGGCGTGTTTCAGCATCACATCTGTAGGCATGTGTCCTTCAGCCATGTGACACAGTGGGTCCCTCTCCATGCCTCCAGGTTGTTCTATGAGCCAGTGACCACCCCCTGCGGACACACCTTCTGTAAGAGCTGCCTGGAGCGATGCCTGGACCACACGCCCCAGTGCCCCCTCTGCAAGGAGAGCCTCAAGGAGGTAAGAGCCTCAAGGAGGTCAGAGCCTCCTTGAGGTGATGCACACGTCTGCACTTTGTTCTGTTGGATTAACCGCCCTGTTGTTCTCTCTCTCTCTCCCTCCCACTCTCCCTCCCTCCCTCCCCAGTACCTGGCATCCAGGAGGTATGTGGTGACCCAGGTTCTGGATGACCTCATCAGGGAGCAACTGGGGGAGGAACACGCAGAGAGGAGCAAGACCCACCTGGAGGAGACGAAGGAGCTGTCTGAGTGAGTCACCTCCTTCACCAGCTTCTCATCTCCTGACCTCCTCACCTTCTCACCACCTCAACTTGTCACCTCCTTACCCTCTCACCTCCTCTCCTCCTAACTGTGATCTGTTCCGTCCGCTGCTATATGTCCTCTCATCTTCCTTGTTACTTTTTAAGTACATTTTCCTTTCCTACAATTCTTTTCGTACCTCCTCAGCAACAGCTATTTCAGTATCTTCTTATATAATGTTATATATGGTATATTTCAGTAGTTCTGCCGCCATGACATCCTAATTTCCTGTCTGTTGTCTGTGTTGTCTGTGTTGTCTGGTGGTGTGTTATCTGTGTTATCTGTGTTGTCTGTGTTGTCTGTGTTGCGGTGTGTTGTCTGTGTTGCGGTGTGTTGTCTGTGTTGCGGTGTGTTGTCTGTGTCTGTTGTCTGTGTTGCGGTGCAGCCTGACGAGGAGCGTACCGATCTTCGTCTGTACCATGGCGTACCCCACGGTTCCGTGTCCGCTGCACGTGTTCGAGCCTCGGTACCGTCTCATGATCCGCCGCTGCATGGACACGGGAACACGGCAGTTTGGCATGTGCATCAAC
>OMKP01078873.1:0-16795 GCA_900302375.1 Bathygadus melanobranchus
CCAGAGTCAGACGCTCCTTTATGGTACCGCATAACGTGACTCTTCAGGCTCACGTTGTGATTGAAGCTCTTTTCACAGTGCTGGCACTGGTAAGGCTTCTCCCCGGTGTGCAGGCGCAGGTGGGATTTAAGGTGGCCCGGCTGGTTGAAGGAGCGACTGCAGAACTGGCACACAAACTGTTTCACACCGGTGTGCACCACGATGTGTCTCTTCACCAAGTAGGCACTCGAGAAGACCAAAGCACAATGGGGACATGAAACACTGTTGGGGCCCTTGTGTTCTTTCAAATGTAAATTG
The DNA here is from genome assembly GCA_900302375.1 of Bathygadus melanobranchus. Lineage (NCBI taxonomy): Eukaryota > Metazoa > Chordata > Actinopteri > Gadiformes > Macrouridae > Bathygadus > Bathygadus melanobranchus. The sequence goes on from OMKP01078873.1 coordinate 298, forward strand.
CGTACACGGAGCTTGGAAAACGTCATTGCACAGTCAGGGCATGTATAGGGCCTTTCATTAGGGATGTGAGCTCTCTGATGGGCCAGTTTATCAAGTCTCGTTTTAAAGGGTGCCAAACAGAACTTGCAGAAGCACTGGTAGTCTTCCTTGTGGATTCTGCTATGACTTTTTAGGGCCCACTTGTCCTTGTACCTCTTGCCACAAATATTGCAGGGAAATGGCTTGACTTTATACTCGCATGTGTGAGTCTTACCCACATAGAAAAAAGCACCACAATCTGGACAAAGTTCACGGGCCTTTCCATACACTTCATTAGAGTCATTTTTCTCATATCGGTCATTCAAGTCATTTTTCTCCAATTGGTCACTCAAGTCATTTTTCTCCAATTGGTCAAATTCAGAGAGCTCAGATCCGGAAAAGGCATCCTTTTCCCATTCCGGATCTGAGTCATCAAACTCCTCCTCCGATTCCTCTTCTTCTACTTCTTCTTCCTCCTCTTCTTCTTCTTCTTCTCCCACTTCTTCATTTGAACAGTTGCTGTCTTGATCAGTAGCGAAGGTAATCTCGGATATATCAAAGGTTATTCCGGTGCAGCCCTCTTCATAAGACTGCAAGATACAGATTAGGAATGTTAGTGAGTAATTGATACCATTCACATAGATTAAGCTTAACAATTAAAAGGAACCAATATTTGATATGAACAACAGAGGGATGGCAATTTGGAAATTGTATTATTCACAAAGAATGTGAAAACTACAATCAAAGACAGAAGCTGTTTTAACAACAGAGGAGCGAACCTCCGTAGGCACCGATGTGTTAAGAGTGCATCTTATGACTGACTATATGAGTAAACAGGCCTGGGACAATACCCGTAGAAGTGATTATTAATTGACAATTATCCTTCTATGAAGGATGAGATACACAGCATAATTCTATGGAGGCATTTGAGGCTTTTTCCATTTTAATTAACAAAAGATGGTCATCAATAATAGTTGGACAGCCCAGTAGTATTGTTTCAAGTTTGGTAGCTCTAAGCCTCACAATACTGCCTCACATTCACCCATTCATACAGATATTCATACACAGATGGCGGTGTCAACCATGCAAGGCACCAGCCAACTCATCAGGAGCAGTTATGGTTAGGTGTCTTGCTCAGGGACACCTCGACACTTAGCTAGGCAGAGCTGGGGATCGAAACAGCAACCTTCCAGTTGCCAGACAACCGTTCTACCTCCTGAGCCACTGCTGCCCCCAAATTATGTGGTCTTAGCTGTTAAGATGGACTCAGGAATTGGTACAGGCAACGTATGCAATCAAAGCCATAGCAGGATGTTCATTCTGACTGTTTGCACATTTTCTATTAGTGACAGGTCATCTCCGCAGGTTTCATTGCAGAAATTGCATTGATTAGGTTGTCATTCATCGTGTATAGGTTTTTGCGGGAGGATGGGATGGGGATGTCTATTATTTTGTTCCTTTCTCAGGCCATTTCAAATTTGAGACAAGGTATTGCATGAGCTATTGCTAATCCATTAAATGCATATGGTTCAGGCTTACTTGCATTTAGTTTATAGCCAGAGAACATCCTGTAAGATTTTATAATAAAGGCAGGGTACTGAATTATGCACATTGGAAATGAATGATAAATATATATAAAGATATTTTACCTTCTTAGTCAACAATTTGTATGCCTTTAATATTCAGATAGGACCACATTATATATTTCAATGCTAATGACAAAAAGAGGGTGTTTATTTACAAGGAAAGGGGGTGCTTTAAACTAAATGTATCAGCCAATTTCTCACATTGTAGTTTTATTTGAGAACTCTGATAGAAGGCTGATTAGCAGTCTGGAAGGAAAAAGTTGAATTGGCTTGCTGATAGACCTGGTGATTACATACCATGTTGGTGGTCTCTGAGCCACCCGTCAGGTGAAGATCTCCAGCTACTGAGGGGTTAGCCTGGGTCTCCTGGTCACATGGAAGGTCACCTTTACGTTTACGTTTTCCGATGTAGATCGAATCATCAGGGTGTTTCTCCAACTTACAGCTGCAACCACAAGGAAAAAGTTATTGCAAGGGCGGGCTTACTCCCCAGGCCCCAGTGCTGTTCAAAAGGGATCCCCCAAGACCCCATATTATCTAGATGCTGAGTATTGTGTGGGTTAGTGTGTTTAGTGTTGTCCTCTAAACTTGTATGTATGCATGCATGCATGCAGTTTAGAGACTGTGGTGGATGACTCCGAACCCCCAATAGCCTGCGCTATTGAGAACGTGTTCAAGAACAATGGGTAAATGTAGCCTACACTCAGTAGGCATACTAACTATATAACCATGCTGGTTATTTTTGTTATTTGGGCATTTATTCTGCTGCTTGCACTTGCCGATGCCTTGCCTTACATACTCCACTGTAGAGAGGACTTGCCGACGGCCTACTGTCCACTACTGTGTCACTCCAATGTCTAAGTGTAGGCCTATTCTCAAAACAAAAAGCCACAAAATAAAGAATTCAAAGCAATATTTCAGTACACCACACCACTCACAAATAGAAATGAATATTTAAGCACACTATGCACAAATAAACAAAAGCCTACTTCAGCATACCACTGAAATAAAAAAAATATGTTAGTAGTAAAAGATAATATGTTGCACCACACCAGGCACAAGTACAAAATAAAAAACGCTTACCTGCTCATTAAATAGTATGCATTCTTATTATTTTAACAACCCCATACAATTATTTGTTCTATACAAATATCGACTGGGCATCAAATCTAGTTATTTAGGTCACAATCCTGTGGGGATGAGGTGATTGATGGTGGCGCACCAGGAGTTTGCATAGACAGGACATGTGCTTGTGGTTATGCTAACAAAATTGGACATGAACTGTAACAGGAATAGGATGTAAAGGCTTAAAAAACCATATGGGACATAACGGCACATTAACTTTTACATTTACATTTAGCAGACGCTTTTATCCAAAGCCACTTACAAAAAGTAACACATTTGTCAAAACTTCTACACGCACTTTACACATGTTCTTGAACTGTGTATTCTCTACCACGGAGAAGGTTTTCATATCTACCGCTGTTGTGATCAGCTACCAAATACACATACCGTTTCTCCCCTCATTCTGTCATATAATAGACTTTTTGTGCGCGAGGCCATTTTTTGTGTGCAATGGAGGAGACCAGCTGTATGTATGAATTAGACTGGTGGACCAACATGTTTAATACATTGTATGCATTCATGTAGAAAAACTAGATAAGGAAAGTAAACTCACCAATCTGAGATAGATCCCTCTGGAATGTCGGAAACCAATGCACACCATTTCTCATAACTGAAAAATAAATTGCCGCATTAAACGTTCAATTGGACACTACAACAGTACAGAGTAGTAAACAACACAGCATAGAAGGGGTGTAAACCACTGAAGTGTATCACATTCATTGGGGAAGAAATAATTTCAAGTAGATGTACATAGGTTTATCATGTAAACGGACAGGAAGATAGTGGATTTCTATCTGGTTAGTCATTCAAACCTGTGTGACAGGTTTAACAGGTTTAACTGGAAATTGACTGTAGAGTACAAAATCGAAGCAAAAGCAGCCTCCACAAGGCACTCCTCAGTGGTTCAGCACGCATAATTCAACAAAACATTCATTATTTACAGTATAAATAAGATAAGACTCCCAGCAAATAGTAATTATCAACAATCAAAATAACAAACATCAACTTATACAGTCTCGTCATATCTCAGGTTTTTACCTGCGTTTAAATGGCTTAGGCGGCCAAAATGCCACATTTGAGCCATAACTGATGTAACTGTTCTCAGCTTTCTCGTTGTTTGTGACTTTTATTCGTTACATGCTTGATGTAAAACGACCTTTAGTCCTCTTAGAAGGCTGTAAAATCACCGGAGCACTGTCACTGCCTTCCAACATGTTTTCTGTCCACTGATCCACTGATCGTGGATTGAGGGCACCTGTGTGCATACAGGTGGCTCCTTCCTCTTCCCGCGCGCTCTCAACCCCACGACACATGACCTAGCTTTTCATGTTCTCTCAGATCATCCTGTTTGTTGGTCTTGTTATGAATAAATGTATTCTTTAGCATCCAACATGGTTTCAGTGTCCCTCCCTGTTTTGCGGTCTTTGAGCCGGTCGTAACATAATGGGAACTTGGGTGTGAACCTACTAACAATCAGAGCCTACTAACCCTAACACGAGTGTCATTTTTCTGATGTTTTTAAAATAAGGGGGGTGGGCCAAAGCAATTATGGAAAATTGTCATGTGTTTCTGGCCGTGTCATAATAGGCCTAGTAGCTTTTCATTTTGAAATATAGTCCATAGAAAAATGCAAACTGGACAGTTATCGTTTCGTTTTTCTAAGAGTAGTCATTTTAGACGACTCACTAGAGGCCACGGGACAGGACAGGACAGGACAGATTAGTCACTAAATAGCGCCATCTACAGGCCAAAAGACGTTACTGGCCATTTAAGGTGGACTGAAAAAGTCGATGGAGCTGGCGAATAAGTAGCCAACTTCAGCCTCGTTCATCTTGAAATTTCTTTGTTTACTTCATGTTGTCAACTTGGTCGTTTGCTAGCTTTCCGTACGACCTACTTCCCATTCGTTGAACGTGTTTTTATGTAGCTATTAGTATTTCCAAAGGGGTAAATTAAGCACACAAACAGCAGCACTAGCTACCAAGCTAACACGCTTCGCTGTTAACGTTACTAACAAACTAAGCCACAAATGACGCGTGTCCAGACGGTTATAAACTAACGTTAGCTACCAGGGTATAAAAACAACAACAAACCTACCTGGCTAACAAATATCCACATAGCTACTGCAGAGTAAAATAGCATACCTGTCCAGAAGCAGTACAGCTAGCTGCATATCGCTTTTCAAACCCTTCAAAACCTTCAGGTTTTTCCACCGATCGAAGGCCACGCCGATATAAATGCGGGTCTTACACGACTCCTGTCTCCTTTTCCGGGCCGCTTTCTTTTCTTCCTTCTTTTCTTCAGCCGTTTTTCTCCGCTTGGCGTGTTTGGTTGTGTACGCCGTCCCTGGGAGAGCCGGGATCGGTAGCTTCGCCTGTTCCGCCATCACAGTAAAACCCCTGCTGGCTGATCGGTCTACCGGCCACGTGCTGCTGTCACCGCCACAGCGTCAACAAAGATGGACATTTTCTAACATTGTCATCTTTTGGAGGGATTACATCTCTGACGGCTACAGCGCCGTGAAGCGTTCAATGTGTCAAGCATCGCAGACCTTATTGACAAGGGAGTTGCTCATCCATGACAATCGTTGATTTCTGTGAAACCAAAGGCACGGCGATACAAAGAGGATGACACTAGCTGTCCGTAGAGTTGCAACAGTGGTGACTTCATCGCCATTGAATACAATCAGATAAAACATTTTCATGGAGATGAAAAATGTTTCAGCCTACCCAGGAGGGAGCAATGCTTCGTGCCTCTTCAATAGAGGTATATAAAGGTTCTATAAAGGTGTGCTTAGTATGGGCCAAGTCTAATCGGTCAGATGTCGATCGCACTATTGATAACATCGATAACGTTCAGCCACTAGATGTCGCATGCACCCTCCTTCCCTTCCATCCCAGTGGTTACCAGTTCGTTGCACAACCTGCATATTTCATGGTCGGTTCGCTTACCGGTCAAGAAGAAACGTGGCCACCTCGGCGTGGCTTTTCAGCTGTTTAAACTGCTTCAGCCGACTCCAACGGGCAAAAGCCGAACCAATGTTCACCCTGGTCTTGCTCCTCCTTTGGTCGTTGAGCAATTGGGATCGGTATCTCCGGTAGGGTCGAGATCCAACCGTAGCCATCGCCGTGCGCTGTGACGTGGGCGGGATTGTTGTTACGCCTTCTTTACCTTTTAGATTTTGCGACAGTTCAGCTCTCTTGTCGGCATGTTTTGTTTTTTTCAAAACTTTATTTTTTGTAAAATTGGAAGCTTATTTTATGTAGCATGTTTGCATACATTTCTGCATACTCTCCCGGTAATGAAGACGTTTCCCCACATCGTAAGAGATGTATTGCTCTGGCACGGTGTTGTTTTTACCTACTTTGTAAGTTAACGTAACTAATCTAACGTTATTTTGTGAGACATGGTGCCATCACATGATTGATGCTAGCTAACTTAAGCTATGGTAGCCTAACGTAAGTAGCCAAATTAATAATTTGTTGATCCTACTCATGAATGTTCGAGCTATCCAGTACGCATCTTGTAACATAAATTGCCTTCTTCATTTTCCATTACGTTACATTACATTACATTTGCATTGGCTATGCGTTTACCAATGTTACAGATGACGGAAGCCCATCCTCTGTAAGAAAGTTATAAAGGTGCTGTTTCCCCACAATTCAGAAATTGGTGCTTTTTGTTATGGATACAAAGCATGTGGTAATAGTTATGTACCAATGGTAGTTTTGTTTATTTTATTTCCAGATAAACTGGCAAATGATGTTTCCGCTCTGAAGGACCAGGCAGGGGCATTTGACCTGGTCAGCCATGGCTTTGGCCTAAAAATTCAGGAGGCCGTTTCTGCCAACATCAGGGGGTGGGGGTGTATTTTTGTTACTTAATTTTTTTACTTATCTGATTTCCAAAAGTTCCTGTCAGCTGTATGATGTGTATGCCAGTTTTGACTGAACAGGCCATTAACTACTGGAGAGACTCGCGTTGAGCACTTGTCATGAGAAATTCCTAGTAAGCTATAACGCAGCAAGTTCCTTCAAAGAGGTTAGGTGTTGTAGAGAGCTGTCCTGATTGGTTGTTAGGGGTAAAGGCTTCCTGAGATGTTGATTACAGGGCCTGGGACACAGAGTCTGGATTTTTCTTTTCTTTCTTGCTGTCGGAAAGTAAAGAGAATTTCACCAGATAATAACAAAATGGTTCTCCAAAAAAATCGTACCCCAGCTTTAACTAAAGAAAGAAATATATTGGCAGTGGGCAACCAAAGACTATGGTGGTGGCATTCCTAATTCATTAGGACAGAGTTCGACTCTCTGCATGGTCAACTGCCTGCTTGCTGACAAAACTCCATAGCTACTGCTTGACTAAAAAATGTTTACTCACTACAGTTGGATAAAACACCAGGGGCCAGATATATAAATGTTGAGTACACACACAACAGGGCATACGCCACTTTTTAAACAGAGATTGGGATTTATAAAAAGACTATATTAACGTCTGTGTGGAGAACACCGTACCTACTAGGAGGGTGCAGTGTTTTCCCAACAACAAGCCTTGGATTACAAGTGACATAAAGGCCCTCCTCAACTACAAGAAGAGAGCATTCAGGTCTGGGGACAAGTAAGAACTTAAGCGGGTGCAGAGGAAGTTCAAGGAGAGGCTGAAGGAGCGCAGGGACACGTACAGGTTTATACCAAGCATGTCATTCATGCTAGCTTGTTGGGAAGAGGGCTAAATATTGCTCCATAGTCTAACAGCCATGCTGTTCAGTTTCAAAACCAGACAGTGACGCCAGATAGCTCACTGGGGGAAAGTTGTATTTTGTCTTTTTTTATTAATTTGTTACTAATTAGTAGGGATGGGAGTCCCTATGTATTACTATATTTTAGGTATTACAATTTGATCATATTTGTAGGGACAATAAATATTGAAAAGGATATGATGTATTGTCCTCCTCATAGGTTAAGGCTAAGGCATGCCATCTGCTAGACTAAAGTGGCAACGTTTTCCCACCTAGACTAAAATGAAGAATCTCAATACAAGTTTGTGTGGTGATTATTTTGGTTGGTTAAAGGAAATAATATGAGAATACTTTGAATGTAAGCATAGTAACCATGAATTTGAGAATGTATTTTTTCATGCAATAAAACTGATATGTGACACACACACACGCACACGCACACGCACGCAGGATACTGGACTCGAATCGCGATAGATAGATAGCCCTGGTTAACGGTGCGTTAGAAAACGTAGACCGCATGAAGCCCGAAAGCAGGGTTTCTCGCTAGGCCTTGGACTCATCTCAAAAGGCGGGTTCGTAGCCGTGGTGACCAAGCGGCTTCATTCATTGGTTGAGTCCCCTTGTCGTCAGGGATTCCGGAAGTCTACTAACCTAAGAGGAAATGTTGTTTTCATTATATGATCTTTAGCTCAGCTTGTATGCTGACCGGCTTGCTAAAGTCTCGACGGTATAACAAGTTGTAAGTGTTATTTTAAAATCTATATCATTTGGTACATATTCATTACGCACCATTAACGTCGTACTCATTTTAAGACGATGCCACGAAATTGATGTTTTGCAGGCTAGCTGTCAGAGTTAGCTTATTAGCTTCAACAACAGACTAATTATTACGCATTGAGCAGCATCAGAGTTTATGATTAAAATTAATGTGTTCGCATTACATTTGGCAAAGACACATCACAAACTAAGTAACGCTGGGCAATGCGAATTGACTAACGTTAAACGCCGGACTTACACTAGTACACACAACTTTGCTTTGCAGTGTGTTTTGCATTACGAATCATTGTCGTGCTTTTTCAACTATTGGATTTAATGTAACCAAAATTATGAGACGGTAAACGTGTTTTTTTAAACTTGTGTCTGTTTATTTGACCATTAACTATTTATAGATTCAATTCTGCACTGAGACTAATATGCCTCAAATCATGTGACTAAGCACAAGATCAGTATTCGCATTTAAAACCTGCTGTACGTTTCTGGAACTTGGCTACTTGGCTGTTAGTCTAACGGTGTAGGCTTGAATGTCTTGAGGTCTAAATGTGAAACGCCTCTCCCTGCAGTAACTGGGATGGTAACATGGAGAGAGTCAATCCACAAAAAGAAGGTGCGGAAGGACTGAATATATTATGTGATCAACCATCAGAGAGTCCTGGTGCAAATGGTACAATTATTTCCCACATTTTGGCCGATGTTTCATTTACACAATAACCCCTGTTCATCTCACCTGTCTTATTTTGTTTTTTAATTATAGCTGACACCTTGGCAACATCTCTCTCCCTGTTGGGCAATCACATGTTTCCTTATAACGCTGAGGTTGTGGACAGAGATGGCAAAGCCAGTATCAGCACGGAAGACCCAGCAGAGCCTCTACTGCCAGACCCTACAGCAGTTAAGCAGAGTGCCACCTTAGAGGCCCAACCAAACCAGAATGCTGACCCAGAGACGGAGGAGTCTGAAGACCTTGGCATACCTGCTCAGTCAGACGCTGTTCTGGATGAGGCTGACGTTAACAATGGTAAAGACGGTTCTGGTGAGTTTGTAGTTACAATGCTGGCCAGGAGTACGCTAGAGGAGCCAGGTGTGGGCACCGAGGACACGTCATCCGCGCTATCAGAGAGCATCGCTGAAGAGGCTCCCCATCTTCAATCCCACCGGGATGAGGATGTGACGGCCGAGAGCTGGAGGCAGCACCGCAAGCATGTCTTTGTCCTCAGCGAAGCAGGCAAACCTATATACTCCCGCTATGGCAGCGAAGAGGCTCTTTCATCCACCATGGGAGTCATGATGGCCCTGGTGTCGTTCGTCCAGAGTGGAGACAACATGATCCGATCAGTCTATTCAGGTGAGACTTGGTTTGGCCAGTTTTTTTTTAGCTTTATCAATACACCATCCCTAAAAGACAAATCTTTTAATTGTTCGCTTATGCTTTACTCCTCCCCTCCCCTCTCAGAGGAGCACACGGTGGTCTTCCTGCAGAAGGGTCCCCTGGTCCTGGTGTGTGTGTCCAACAGTCGTCAGGCAGAGCAGCAGCTCCGCGATGAGTTGCTGTATGTGTACTACCAGATCATCAGCATGCTCACCCAGGCCAGCATCACCCGCATCTTCGAGCACAAGAAGAACTACGACCTGCGCCGACTGCTGGCCGGCTCCGAGAAGATCCTGGACGGCCTGCTGAACCTGGTTGACTGGGACCCCAGCTTTCTGCTGGTGGCCGTGCACTGCCTGCCCCTGCCCTCCTCTCTCAGGGACTCGCTGAGCCAGATCCTGCAGAAGGCCATCACCCCCAACCTGGTGTTCTCCATTCTCATCGCCAAGAACCAGCTGGTGACCATTGTCCAGGAGAAGACGGTGATCGAGGACGCTCGGCTGGAGCCCGCAGACGTCCACCTCCTGCTCAACCTCATCGGCGCCTCCTCTGCCTTCCAGGCCGGGGAGATCTGGACTCCAATCTGCCTGCCTCTCTTTAACCCCGACTGTTACTTTTACGCTTACATATCCTACCTGGACCCTCCGGAATGCACCGTTTGCCTCCTGCTGCTCTCCACCGACAAGGAGGCTTTCTACGCCGTGGCCGAGTGCAAGCGAAGGATAGAGGAGGTCATGGTGGCTCAGAACTCTTTAAGTCTCATAGCTAAAGCCCAGTCGTACAGCGTGAGCCAGGTGGGCGTCTCGGACCTCAGACACTTCATGTACAAGCCCTTCGACGTCCCTGATAACCACCGCCAGCTCACCCAGTTCACCAGGTCTGTATGCATTGTGTTCTGATGTCATTCCCCTAGCTAGTGGTACTACCAAATAGGTATAGTTGCATTGCTGGTTTTTTTGGAAGCATTGTGACTTAAATTGTGCATTTGTCAGGATTTATGCCTGCTACTGCAACATTAAATAGGCCTATGAATGTTTAAATTGTTCAATACATACAGCCTTATGTAACAAAGATAATCTATATTAGTGAGTTGCTCTAAAAACAAACTAATAATGATAACTAAAATTTAGCTCTAGGAATCCTGAAAGAAGGCCAAGTCACTTGTGAATTATCCACAACAATTTCAAATTGATTGCAGCATGAGACCATTGATGAGGCCAACAATGACAACGTTGTCTTTCTTTTTAAATAATCCTAACATACGTTTTTACAACATTTGACAACTTTTATATTGGTGCAAATGCAATCTTTCTCACATCCTTCTTTGAATCAAGTCAGAAAAACATCCTTGTAGGGGTGTTTCAGTAGGTTGGAGGCATTATGGTTTGGTAGATCAAATGAAAGGTGAAGGGGAAATGATGAGACGTGATTTTAACTGCAACCCACACCAACAGCACCATTTGTTAGGACATACAGTATATTCTCCTTTTAGGATGATGATGATTCTAATTATAGTTGATGATAAACGATAACACATTTCACTGATGACAACATGCATGCAGTTGATATTTCCCTGAGATCTTCCGCTGTAAGTTTCATATAGTTTGTCCTTGCCCTGATGGTGTGTTCCCCCTGCAGCCCAGAGATGGAGGCTCCGTACAGCAGCGATGAGGAGAAGATGAGACTGCTGGACCTCTACCGTTACATGCACAGCCGCATCCACAGCTCCTCCCGGCCCCTGAAACTCATCTACCATGTAGCCGAGCGGGAGACCCTGCTGGCCTGGGTATGTAAGCATAGCTTCCCTGTTAAAGGTGCTTTCAGTAACGTTTGAAGAAAAAAAAACCTCCCTCCCTACATTTATTTGGCATTGAGACGATGAACGCTGTGTGCGTGAATGTGAGAGACAAGATGTATTCCCCAAACCTATCAGGGAGGCGATGCCCTGCTTGGTCAGAAAATAGCCAGGACCGGTCTAATCTAAATGGTCTCATACAGAGTCAGGCGCACAGTCAACCAGAACAGATATTCTCACAGAGCATTTCACTCAGTAATAGCTGACTAGCATTTCTTACAAATGCCACTCAAATTATAGCACTCTACCTACAGCATTTTTTTTTTAAAACACTGGAGTAAAAACTGATTTCTCACTTCACTAATTGTTTACGGTCTCTTTACGGAAAATATGTTTTAGGTCACAAGTAAATTTGAGCTGTACACCTGCTTCAGTCCACTGGTGACCAAGGCCTGCGCCATCACGGCTATAACCAAGCTGCTGCGCTGGATCAAGAAGGAGGAGGACCGTCTCTTCATACGGTACCCACCAAAGTACTCCACCACCCCCAACCCCAGCAAGAGTTCCCGGAAGTCTGAGCAACAGGACTCCACAGATAATGGCTTCATGTCTCTGCTATAGGTGGGCAGTGGGGGTCTCTGAGTGTTACTTGCTGCTGTTCTACTTTCCGCCAATAGTTTGCACACTGGCCACTGAAGGAACTCTTTGGACTTTGAATTTTGGACTTCAACACTACGTTTTACACTATTTAAGATAAAAGAAAATGGACGCGGGTATCTTTTCCTTTCCCTCATCAGAAAATAGGTCATTGACGTTGCTTTCACTCAAGTCTGGGAAAGGCATTTTAGATGGGAAATGAAGTTTCATGCGGTAGGATCAAAAGTATTATTGTGAAGCTATTATGTTTTAATATTTTATTTCAACAGCAGTGAGGGGCCTTCCTCAAAATGACAGTGAATGTACCATAGCAAAGGTTGACTATCTGTTGCAATCGTCACTTTTTGGTCATTATTTTGTTCGTAAAGTAATATGTATGACACACGCATTATTTTGGCTAAATAACCACTACAACATTAAGGACATCTAAAATGTAATTGTTTATTAGCAGATCCAACTTTATTCAGGTTACCTTTGTGCATAAAACATTGTAAATAGTGTGATCTTCAATCTGATAAACATCTGTTCACGTATGTCCTCCTTGTCTGAATTGTGTGCGTCCAACGTCGGCGGACACGCCACGTTTAACGGACGCTTCTTCATTGGAAACCGGAGCTGGAGCCCTGGTTAATTCAACGTGGTCCTGCACAGGCAATGGGGCGAATAGATACGACACACACACACACACACACAAGTCCTGTCCTTTTAAAAGCGTATTTATTTTTGTGTGAGAAAATATTGTCTTGAAAGATTGTAGATCTTGCAGAACAATTTAAATGACAAGATCAAATATATCTCCAATACCGCCTTAAAGAAAGAAAAGAATCGCAGGCTAGTGCAATCACTCACGCCTACACAGTTGTGCTGACTGAATGCTAGTGAACATGGTCTGAAATTTAGGTTAAGTGGCGCCACTATGACAAAGACCTACTGATCGTCATACTTTTACTTTAGCTTTTTTTTTTGTAACGATATTTTACTTTTTAAATAACACTCTTCAACTGTCACACAATATAAATTAAAACCCTATAATTAGATCTTTGCATTCCTTAAATTACTTAATGTAAGCCAATATAAACACATTTACATATTTACAAATATATATACATGCACATTTCTTCAGTGGAGCAGGAATCCATACACAAGCAATTTTCTTGCAACAGACTTGTATAGGAGTCGTGGATTATAGCTTTTCCAAACATATATTATAGTCTTTTTAAACAGGTCAATTGTGCTTTACCAGGAACTACAATCGGATTTGAAAATTTGTAGAAATTCCTCAATGTGCAATTGCAATAACGACAACATCAAACCCTCAGCGTTGCCTTTAAATGGTTACTGCGGTTACTCAACAAAGTAGCTGCACCGCTGCCTCCAAAAATGTCTGGCTTCCCACTTCCATTTGTTTGCGATCCACTGGATGGGAAGCACATATAAACAATACTTACTAATGAGTTTCATGGCAGTCCAGAATTTGAAATAAAAACGTCCGTCTCTTTTACATATCTTATAAGGAACGTCCAAATGAATGATTCTTTTGCGTTACGGGGCAGGCCTGATTTACCCTCGGGGAACCCTGGCACTCTGAGGAAAAAAAAGCAGACAGCTCAAGAGGCCAATACAATCTATATCATCCATCCATAAAATCTATATAAACGCTTTGAATCCTATTTTCCAATAAAATATTTACAATTTGTCTACTTTTGAAGCCTCGTTTCACTTTAGCCTAAGAACTGCTTTTTAAACACATAACAACAGTGGTTGTGTGAAACAAATCCATGAAGAATCAAAAATGTTCTAAAAAGAAAGCATGTGTTCTTGTGCCATATAAAACAATATTCATCCCTATTTAAAAAAAAAAACAACCAAATCTGTCAAAATGGAAACCAAAAGTAACCATGTTACTCTCTCGCCCATTTAGACATTATTTGGAATTCCGTGGAACTCCGGCTTCCGTTATTCCTTGACCAGGCAACCTGTGAACAATGCTCTTATACGCTTTGTGGTCATATAAAATTGGATGGGTTGAAGTTGAGGTTGCCCCTCACGTGGTTCAGGTGTGCCATGGCCCGGTCGTATGCCGTGTGGACAGACTTGCGAATGCTGGGCTTCTTTCCCTCCATGAGACGCAGTTTGTCGACAGTGTCGTCCATCCCCATTGGCAGCAGTTTGTCCCGTGGCAGCCATTGCCTGAAGAAAAAGTTGAGAGGGGAGAGATATTCTATAGTGACAGAGGCCAGGAGTTGTAGATAAAAAAAACAAACAATCAAGGAGGGGGATACAGAACCGATCTGGGGTCTACCGGTCGGCATTCTGGTCACGATGGTATTCTGCATGTCCCTTAAGCATGTGCGTGTTACATCTGTTGTTCATTACATTAAAGTTGCGAGCAAGATAGTTGAGACAAGCATGAAGGAAAAATACCTTTCAGCAACTATGTATTAGAACTGGACAGAGGCCCAGAAACCTGGAACAAGCTTTTGTCCACATAATTTCGAGGGGAAGGAGAGGATGTCACCAAACACCAAACCATCGGGGGCATATCATTTGTTGGGTAGACAAGTTTTCAAAATGCAACTGGTGATCTGATCTCAACTGGATATTACATTTGGCAATTCTTACCAGACGCATTAATATCCAACGTGGTCTGGGACACAAATTGTCAGCCTAAGTGTGGAATTGATTGCGTGTCCAGTGTGGGGAAAAACCAGCTGCCAAATGCAGGCTACCAATCTCACCTAATTTTAGCAAAAATGCCCGGACAAATTGTTCAATGTTCATATTACTTTACACTAAAAACGCACCTGATATTCGGCGGTAACCTCGTTCCCAGGCGCTCCGAATGTACGATATTGGCGAGGGAGGGGGGCGGGATTTCTGAGCATGCAAGTTTGGAGGGAGCGATATCTGTCTCAGTTACAGACGCGTTGCGGCAGGCCGGATCTCAATCGGTGGTGTAACATTGGACCATGCACTTTGTAACACACGGCGGTAAGATACAACAATGATACTTGTTTGCTAAAACCCCAATTTGAACACATTTTGAGAGTGACCCAAGGATTACATTTACATTTACATTTAGAGCATTTGGCAGACGCTTTTATCCAAAGTGACTTACAAAAGGTTTGGGTAAAATTAAAATCAGTTGACAAGTTTTTGTTCCCTTGTGTTCCCTTGAGACTCTTTCTTACCATGTCCTTTTCGCGTCAAAGAAGAGCACCAGGAAGAGCTTCTGGCCGGCCTCCTCCTCCCTCCGGGCACACAGCTTGAGAACCTCCACAGGTGGAACTGGGATGGGGATGCCGTTGTGAAGAACGCCTTCTTGGGGCATGCCCGGGTCCACAATCTGTTGGAATGCACCGCGTTCACAGGGTGATGAGAAAAACACCCAACGGAGAAACTGAGGTACAAAACCCCCCCCCCACTCTAATTCAACAGTCGTGGCCTTGGTGTTGAATCAGCATAAATGTTTAATAAGTTGATTAGTGGTCTTCCATTTTTATTTAAATAAGTTTATTGAAAGAAATGTAAAGAAAAAACAACATGGACTGTATTGTACATCGACGTGAGACATTTTGTAACAATCCCAAGGTGTTTTAGCCTGTATTATTCCTTTACATGTAAATGTTCGTCACACCCAAATGCTAGTCGTGTTAAAAGGTGTTTCTCACCATTGCTGGATATGATGGGTAGCCTCGGCACTTGGCCCAAACTAAGTCCAGCGGTGTGAGCACTGTCCCGTTATCTAAGGAAAGGAGTGTTGTTGTTCCTGCATACAAACAAACAAACGTATGGAAATGACTTCGATGTTCTGACACGCGACAGTAGGTCGTTATTTGGGAACACATCTGAGCCGAGTGTGGATTGTACGATCTGATATGAGCGCTCAATAACACGAGTAATGGCGACAGCTATAATAACAACAATATATACCTGATCCAGCAATGTCAACAGAGTTCTCACTGTTTGGGACCTTAGCCAAAGCAGGTTTTCCTCGACTTCGTTTGGGTGGAGAGCCACTACAGTTGTAGAGCAGAGAGAGAGAGAGAGACTGTGACTATGCTATACAATCACAAAGAACAATTACACTCTATGCTAAGAACAATTACATATTCACAATATTTCAACAAGAGAAAATGAATAATGGATACACTGGATACCAACTTGAACGTTTGGTCGTCGGACAGGTCTGAACAGACGTCCTTGTGCTTCCCAAGCCCATTCGTTAAGCCTAATCAATGAAACACATTTCTTTGGGTTAGCGGCCACGAAAACAAACACCGACAACGACATACAGAAACATCGACCCCCACCCCTTGCTGCGAAGTGTGTGTGGCGGTGGCCGGTGGCCTACAAAGCAGCCTTGTGACCGCACCTTCCTGTTTGAGCTGCGTGAGGAGCGGCCTCTCGGGCTCGCCGTCGGAGCTGGGCCCTCT
>OMKP01078875.1:0-11228 GCA_900302375.1 Bathygadus melanobranchus
CGGACCCTGTGCTCGGTCACCTCTTTGGGCTGCTCCCGGCGGCACCGGTTGCCGTTCCACCACGTCTCCAGGCCGGCCACCAGGCAGGCGAGCAGCAGGCCGGCGGCCAGGATGCAGAAGACGCCAGCGAAGCTGTGCAGCTTGAGGGAGCGGCCGTCGGGCTGCGCGCTGGCATGCCGGTTGAGGTCACAGCGGCCTGTGCGTGGCCACCACTTCTGCTTCAGGATGTCCAGGTCGCCCTTCTCCTGGAGCTCCAGGATCCTGGAGTAGAGGGCAGACACACCAAATGCTATTGCTACACATCCATTTAGCGCACGGTTTTATCTAAAGTGACTTACAAGCGAGGCTATGCTGAGAACAATGAAAGCATACAATCAATATCGAAGTACCGACAAACCCATTGTAGTGCAGCAAGTACTGCGCGACAAAGTTTAAAAAAAAAAACTGCTGGAGCAGCATTATACGATACTATTTACAATTCAGTCATTTAGCTGAAGCTTTTATCCAAAGCGACTTTTAACTTTTAACTAACATTTTGGCTGGGAGTCAAACATTAGAGTAAATGCAGAAGACTTCAGAGACCATTTATTTTCAGAAAACACAAATGCAGGTAATGTTAGAGGAAATAACAAAACAGGGAGAGGAAAATGCATTTAACAATTCACAATCGGCAGATGAGGAAATGGAGGAGTTAGCAATCTCCATCTTGATGTTGTAATAAATGAATACGAATAGCTATCGTAATTGGTTGAAAATTTGGTTTTGATGAGTTATTAAAAACACGGTCGATTCCAGGAAGTGAAGGACGGTTTGACCTTAACATTTAAACTAGGCTGAAAGTCATTACACTGTCGTTCTATTGTAATATCAGGTCCCCTGATTAAAAACACACTTTGGGCCCAACTCATTTTTCTTCCACTTGAATGAGCAACAGAAGTTTTCAAATACCTTGAATGGAATGGTTATTAAATAGAGGGGGGAAGTACCACAACGGTAATGGGAATAGGGATTAAAAGTTGAAGATAATGGATTTTTTTTCACAGCAAACAATAGCCCTGCCCTCAATTTAACACCAGGAACAGTATCCCAGCAAGTCCCTCAGTGACGGCGACGACAAATTCTTTCATGCGCCCAACAAAACCCTATCACTCAAAAAAAACCCCATCCTTATAAACAAACAAAACGAAGCATGTATATAAACTAAACTAAATCTTTCAATAGGACGACCCAAATTAAACCATCCACACAAACAAGTAGATGAACAAACATGGTCATTATTAACGAGGAAGGCATGACAAGGGAGAGGGTATAGCCCCAGAGAGACCCCCCTATGGGGGGGGGGGCGACGGGTGACACAATACGAGAGGTGCTATGATGGTGTGGACCAGGAACGTAGGAGGGTGGTGGGGGACTAGAGTGAAGTGAGATGAAGTGTTTGGCAGAAGTGAGGTGTCAAGCGATGGCTATATACGGTGTGTTCCCTGCAGGAGGTGTGGATGGTCTAATGCTCCGGAGACCACCCCCCGCCCAGACGTTCCACCCACATATCCACGGGGAACACAAAACACTTCCCACTGGGGCCTGTTTTTAAGCACAGGAACAGCGAGTCACAAACCAACTGCTTGGATATACGTATAGGATCCAAGGCCTAGCATTTAACCGTTGGATGCTACATTTGCTGTTTTCGGGTTGGGTTGATTGATTGATGTTGACTCGCTCTTCTGTGATCAGATATGCCTTGGGGATGTGTAATCAATGTCAAATGCCCCATGTTCCTTGTTTTCTTTGTTGCGTTGTGTTTTTGGTATGTATCATACGATGTGCAAAACATTGTCCCAAAGTTTAGAAAATGTCCAAAAAGCCTACATTATTTTTGTCTCTCTCGACACATCTGTAACATTTCGGTTTGACGTTTACTCACGTGTAATCGTTAACCTCTCAATCTCAATAAGAGTTTCATTGCAGAGTACACATTTGTTCCTGCCATAATAGTAAAAACATACATCATATTTATGAACTGGAGTCATTATGACGCCTTCATTGTAAAATAGAAAGGTTTTAATGAGCAGCACATTTTTAAACATTTCCATTGTCTAAAATCCTATTGTCTAGAGAACTTGCTGTTGTCAGGAAAAAAAAAGAGAGACAGACTAATCTCATCAGATTGTTCAGTGGTAATCCATTATCTAACAATGAAGGGGATTGGTTATCAACATTATCTAAAATTTGCAATGGGAGTCATTTGGCTCGGGTTGAAAAGAGTTTAATGCTCACTCATCTGTAAACTTGAATAGACACAAATGATATGATCTCTCAAAGCATCTAGGGATATATGACATTGTCTAGGAATAACGACATTCAACATTTGTTTTTTGTCGCCTACTTTGCACTGTGAATAATGACTTGGGTTTTCAAAAATATATGCAATGTGATTAAAGCTTACTTGAAGTGAACTTTAGATTGGTTGAGAAGCCTGCTAGCATAACATCTGAATTAGTTCAATAATTACAGTTGGATATTCAATAAAAAAACAATATTTGTGGTGCTTTGTTCAAAAGGCGAATAATATATCTGTCACTGAATCAACAAACAAAGCAATTTTTGTATTCATGTTTTTTATTCATGCCTTTAACGAAAACAAGAATGTTCGCTTTTGCTTAATAGAATTATGTAGCATTATTCCCAAGCTTCTGCTCTATATTACAGCTATTACATTATATATTATAATTTAATCCCTGTACATTATTCACAACAACACTCTCGCTGGGTTATGCTAGCATCCAAGCAACAACCACGGTGCTTCAACTTCTCACAGCCACTCAGACTCCAGCAAATTAGCTGTTTGGCATTTAGGGAGCAGAACAAGTGATTAGCGAGCTAACGGAAGTGTGCATTAAACAATTTGCACTCAGGGGAAGACTCCCCAAGGTGATGGCAGAGAGATGACGATTAAATAAGAGGAAGAGGTGCTCTGATTTTGCCGTTTAGTAATGAAAGAGCCTGACGTATAATGATGATGTTTTTGATGCACCATATATAAATAAATTACATGAATGATGTAAAATAGATCACATAAATTAGTTATGAGTTGCAAGTTACTGTGTTGTGCTCTTGTTTTTAAAGTAAATATTTAAAACAACAAAACTAAATTCAAGAAACTTAGAAACATTGAAGTACTCCTTAGGCAATTTATTTATTTATTTATTTATTTTGTAATAAGTTGGTCTTGAAAAGGTCTTGCTAGGCCTGTGATTTTGAAATCAATATGCAACTCATATGCAAGTCATATTTTTGGGAGGCCTGTGATTTTGAGAATAATATGCACATATACTATGTAAGCTATGTATGTAAATGTAGTAACTAAATTCACCTCAAGAAAAAAGCGAAATACTACCTTATCGTTCTTTAAGATAAAATGAAGATGAGCTAAATCCCAGAAAACACCTGGGTGGAAAACTGACCCACACTTTTATTTTGGCGGTCTTACTTTTGGGAGAAGAGGTCTCGGTAGGGGCTGCCGTGCTGCATGGCGACGCCGTAGCCCTTGCTGCTCATGCTGTTGCCCGTCACTGTGACGGTACACTCGTCGTCCGTCAACGCCGCGTACTCCAGGACCGCCATGTCCCACAGGAAGGCGTACGGGGTCTTCTTCGCCTGATGATGAAGATGTTCGGGAATGGAGAGAGAAGACAAAAAAAAAAACCTGTGACCACCGCAAACCGTCAAATGGCGTTTCGGCACACCAGAGTTTACCACCAGATTTACGAACTGTGTAATAAACGGACAACCATTTATCGTGAAATTTACCGTCAGGACAACGACCACTGTTTCATCATTTATTTAAATCTTAAATCTTTAAAGTAACATTAAATATTAAAAGTGAAAAATGTCAGGAAGCCATAAATTGGAGGCCATTGTTTCACCATTTATTTCTCTTGACTCGAAGAGTTCAAATTGATGGTGTTGTAAAACGTAATCTATTTTATAATGCTCACATAATTAAGTACTCGAATTTAAATGTAGTCTGCTTGGCAAGATAACTGGACTAAGCCGTTGATTTTATTATTAATTCCATCCCAAGGAAAGAAATAGCTATGAAATAAATACTGCAGCGACCCTCCAGGGACACTAGATGTGTTGTTTCAAACGCTAACTTGCATCACTGTGTACCTATAAGACACAGTCTTGGTGTGTGTATCAATCATTTGCTGGATTCCCTGGGTTTATCTCGCTCTCTTTATTTGTTTTTCCTTTTAACTTCCCCTCTCTCCCGATGCCATAACTGTCATCTTTTCACATGTTACATTTGTACTGTACATCCTTTCACTGGATAAAACCGATAAACTCAGCTGAACCTTTTGACCCAGGCATTATGTTATCGGCTTAATTCCCCATAATTCCCCTTTATAGCATGAGAGTCAAACCAATCGAATGGGCTCTAAGCTGAGTCAGTTAAAATACTTTGGGGACGCCACCAAACACTCTTCACTCTTCGGTTCACTGTGGTTGATCCTTCCTTCGCTCCTCACTGTTATTTGTTTGCCTTTCTTTCCCCATGTTGTACACCCAAGACATGTCAGAAGTCCTTTTATTCTGCTCACAACCTAATTACCTGTTTGTCTGTTTGATCTTCTTCCGGCTTTTATTAAGTTTTAATGGCCTGCGGGGTTTGTACGCGGAGTGAGACACCGCAGAACGACCTCTGTTCTGTTCTCTTCAGAGCAGATAATGGTACCTTTCTCTTGGTAATGTAGAGGGAAGAGACGACGAGATCGGGGTTGGTTGCGAAGGCGTTGGTTGTTGGGGACTAAAGGCTCCTACCCACTAGGCAACAAACCCGCTGATTCTAGGGCCGACTGACTCAGATAACTCAGGGGGAAAGTGGGGGGATTGGGGCTGATTGTCTCAAGACACACAATTTCACAGTGCCCCGTGGAGTCGTTCAAACCAGTTTGATATTATTGGGCCCGACCTGCATAGTGTGGGGGGCCACTGAGACTGAGACTGGTGATTCCGCTTGGCAAGGCAACAGACAATGAGAGTTGAGATCAAGAACGACCAATGGGGTTTGAGTTCAAGAATGGCCGATGAGATGTGAGGTCAAGAGGAAGAAAGGGCTAATGAACTGGGAGTGCGTTCACTGTTTACTACAATAACAACTGCTACAGTTGCTAGAATTTATCGTTCTATAAACGATGGGGGGAAAACAGAGTGGTGGTAAAAATTTTATTTTATACTCTTGTTCAGAGGAATGCTGGTAGTATGATGGGCTGTGACAAGTGAACGTCTGCCGCATCTCATCCAACAGAAACCATTACTGTGAGTATGTGAGTCGTGTTCCCGCGTGATTTGGCGAGTTTTCCCGAGATTTTAGAAAACACAAATTGTTGTTTTGTATTAACGACAAAGGTGAAATATTTGCAGTAGCATATGCAAAAACCATTACATTTGAACACACATTTGAAAACAAAAACTAAAGTGTTGCCATAAAAACAAGTACTGGCTAGGTATTAATTGTTACATTGTGAGTAAACACAGTCCCAAAACGTCACTCACTAAAGCAGATGGCGTTTAATACGAGTTAAACTGTAAACGTACTGATAAGTGCATTGATATACACCGAATACAATTAAAAAGTTGTATTGTTCTGCATTATTCTATTATTGTAAAATAATTGCTAACAATGTATTGTGCTTCTTCAACATTTGAACCTGCATAAGGCTCCGCCTAGCTAATTGTCGAGGTGTCCCTGAGCAAGACACCTAACCCTAACTGCTCCCGACGAGCTGGTTGTTACCTTGCATGGTTGACACCGCCGTCGGTGTATGAATGGGTGAATGTGAGGCAAATGTAAAGCGCTTTGGATAAAAGCGCTATATAAATGCAATCCATTTACCATTTAAGGCCTACCATTCTGGAGGCTTCCCAATTTATGTCACCTTATTCATATATATTAAAAAGGATTATTAACAAAAACAATAATTTATAGAACCTTATCTGTACTCCTCAGTACTTTTCAGCAGAGTAGAAAGACGTCAGAAGACTAGTAGCAGTTTCTCCAACGATAAATCGATAGTCGATGGATAAATGTATGTATTACCTAATTGCTTTTCTGTCTCCGGATGCCTACACAGATACACTTCAAACGAGGTTTGGTGTCCCGCACTCACACACACACACACACAGCTTGCCCTCCTACCTTGCGAATGCCCTCAGAGGGGCTGGACACGGAGTAGTCCAGGCCGTTGTTGCGGCTGACCGTCCTCCAGAGCTCCGCGTAGGTGCTGTCCTGCTCCAGTGGGTTGGTTCCCTTGTTCTTGAAGTAGTCGTACACGGCCGAGTCCCGCACCGTGCCGTAGTCCACCTCGATCTGCCGCGACAGGTCCTGGAACGACCTGGTACACACACACACGGGACAATGAGACCTTGTTGCTGAGTATTGTCTATTGTCTGTCTTGACTCCATACATACAGTATGTCTTTGGGGATTTGTCAATGCATGCAGGCTCGAAACAAACTTGTAGGGCTTGCAAACTCTATTGGACAGGAACCACTATGCTACTTTAGCTTTTTGTAGCTCAACACCTAGCCTACTACGTAGACGCATTGCTCAGAACTGCCCTGTATTTTGCTGCGCATTTGATCAATAGATTCTTGAATGCTACATAATAGAAGGAGATATTCCCCAGTAAGACAACACAAGGTAGTGTGGCTTGCGGCGAGCGTACTAACCCCAAAACAACACGGCCTAACCTGGAGGCATCCTTCAGCAAGTCTCTTAATGACAAGTATCTCATGTATTCTTGCATGGGTGGCCCCCCGTGGGAATTGAACCCCTAATGGCTTGACCCCATGCTCTACCAGTTCAGCTAGACAGGATGTAGAAGTGTATATAATATATGTATAACCTGGTGGGATTTCATTTGAGTTGATTTTACACGTCAGCGATATTCTTTCTTTCTTCCTTCTTGCTCCACGTCTACCTCGTCTCTTTTGAACGATGGAGTGATGATATATTACATCTGTTTAACCGACGATGATCGATTTGACAGGTAACAATCATATGCAAATGTGCCATCTGTAGTTACAGTGTAAACTGGCAGAACAGTACGGCAGGGAAGAGAAGGAACCGGACACAGGAACATTTGCTCATTTGGAGGTGCCAAAATAAAAGCGTGTTTCTAATTTATAGTGTGAAATCACATGTTGTCGACAATGAGGATCAAATATGCAATACGGGCTATGAGTAATACAGTGTGTAGCATCAAATACATTCATTCAAATCTGCTCTGCGGATCTAAATAATGACAGAATTCAGACTTTGTATGGGTGCAAGACTCCATAAATAGGCTTTCTTTTTTTGTTGTTCTTTCCTGAATGAAGTACCTAAGTAGTCTACTGAAGTACTTGTCGAAGTAAAAAACGAACACCCCAGAGTACTACGCAAATTATGTATTATAATGGTTCTTAAACTGAGCTACGCTCCCTTCTAAATGTGACAGATTTCACGCTTTGGGGACCCATATGTGCGTAGAAAGTCGGACCTGACCATGGTGGCTCAGATGTAAACATATGGCAGTGGGAGGGCCCAGCGGCGCTTAAGAATGTTAATTCCTTCACATCCAATGAGCGCCAGGTTGAGATATGATACATTAGCGGCAGCAGCTGCTGCTTACTTGCTGGGGAATGCAGTGGATACCTGGAGGGGTAATGGTGACCCGCCACCCGCCACCCACCCACCCACGTCCCCCATCGTCTTGTCCCGCGTGGGACATTACAGGTACCGGGTTACAGACCAGGGGATCTCCTCATTTACCAGGTAGACGTTCAAATCGGCCTGATGGATTGATAGCTCACGCTCAATGTGGGAGTTTCTTCACAGCGGGTTTGTGATTGTTATCTCACGTCTGCTGTTTTTGTTTTAATTAAAAAAAGGCTACGTCAAGATTGCTATTGTGCTTCCTGTCCTTCGTATGTCCTTCATACATATCAACGCACTATAGAAATATGTTGTCATATAAACACAGGTAGCCATGTTGAAAAATGAGCCAATAAAACCAGTATTTCATACATCATTTCTCGGAGTTAAAGCTTCACAGGTTTTAATCTAAAATACATCATAAATATGGAGAACGACCCAGCAGTGTGTCTGGAAATAGCCATCATTAGTCTAACGAGAAGGGGCTCACATTGTCCTGTGAGATGATAGCGACTCTCGGAACCATCACATGGACCCTGATCGTTTCCAGTCCATATTTGTCCCATTGTGTCAAAATAAATGCTTCCTTGTCCAATCCCTGTGCTCTGTGCTTCCTGATGGGGTATATTTTGCCTGCTGTAATAGCATAACAATTGACCAAAGCTGGATTGCAGTACATTTTCGTCAGTATATAAAGGACCTGAGCGGTTTCCATCAAACCGTTTCATTAAATGTCAGCTGTCCAGCCCTTCGAGTCCAAAACGCGATGGGAGATTGAATGAAGTGAAAAGGGGATTCAATAAAATGGGAAAAAGGGAAATCGGTGAGCGATTTGCTTAAATCGACAGAGAGAACTAGAGATAAATAGCGAGTCATTGACAATTCATCCTTTGCGTGTGAAGTATTGAACCATATGTTCCCTGAACTGTTGGAGTCAAGTGAACTTCCTAGGCATTTAGCAGAAGTTTTTACCCAAAATGATGACAGGAAATTACAGTGACATCAGACACATGTCATTAAGGACCAGATCGGAGGTTACGCCTCTTGATCAAGGACGACACACCCTAACCACTAGACAATACTGCCCCTATGCTGCACTCAGCGGACCTATGAGTTCAAGTATCTAAGGATGTCAATTTACATTATTTAGACTTTTTAGATTAAAAAAAAAAAACCTCGTTTGGAGATAGAAACCATGGTAACGGCTGCCCGATCATTGCTGTAGTGGATCGACATCCGATAACAGAGAGCTTTTTGAAAGAGGTCTCCAAAAAGTATAATGAATGAAAGCGTATATTTCGGGAAATCTATGGAGTATAATTGTCAAACGATCCCGACTCTCCCACCAGGTAAAAAAATGAGTGCATTTTTCGCCGCTTCAGTGTGGATGAACAGCAGAAACGCTAATATGGACAGAAGAAGTTTACACAGATGTAATATGTTAAAAACAAGGTTCATACGGTCTAAAAGATCAGAAGGACGTACAAGAAGAACCTTGCAGGTCTTTACCTATGATCTACAGTTCCTGGCTGCTTGGTTTTTGTAGAAGCACAGAAGGTACAATGGAGGTCATTTCATGTTGGGCCCCACTGTCTTCATCCCCGCCACAAGTATGTTTGGAAAATGGCCCCCGATTCTTTTGTGCGCATAAATGAACGACCGAAAGGCATGAATAAAATTGTCAATCTCCAAGAATAGAGATTATAAGGTTGCTGGTGTGGCTTCGATTGAAGTGTGTGTGTGTGTGTGTGTGTTTCGATTTACTACCCTCTGCACGTGACGGACCCTGTACTGTGGTCTCCTCTTCACACCACAAAACTTTTCATTTCATCAGCGCCATCAGAACCCAAAGCGCAGAGGAGCATAAACCTCGTGCAGATTGCTCTTTATAGACCCCACAAAAGGAGAAGATACATCACCGCGTTATTGTCGTGACACTTCAGCAGCCAATCAAAATGTGAGCTGCAAGACGGGTTTTTTTTCTGTTTTATACGACAGTACATAAAATAATGATGCCATCGTGTATTAAAACGACTTTGGCAATTAAAACGGAGAAGATTGTTAAAATAGCCACAAAACACATTCTCACATTCTCTTAATTGGAACGAATAGGGGAATAAGTACGTAAATACTACTTTTGGTAATGTGTACTTTATTAAAACATTAGCATCGCTTCACACTTTAATGTGTTTTGGAAAGCAACGAGCAGGCTGAACTCCAGGTGTAAATGGTGTTACATTGTAAATACACATACAATTAGTCTTTCAGAAGAAATAATCATCAACTTAGAATGTTTGTAGAAAGTTTGTTTTCTCTGCGCGAGTATTTGATGCCAGATATTTAGGATAAACTATTGACCCGGCAATCAGGAAAGCTTTAAACTTGTTCTATTCTAATTGTACTGTACCATCAGCGATGTATTGTTGTTTCCCTCTTTCGACGAATGTACTTCTTGTAAGTCGCTTTGGATAAAAGCGTCCGCCAAATGCCCTAAATGTAAATGTAAATAAACGGTGTACATTATGTACATTTTCCCATTAGCAACCTCTAGTGGCTTGAGTTGTAGCTACAGTCATAGCTATGTCATTTTCCTACGTTGGGGAGGGACCGGAATAAAAAGCTCTATAGAGAACAATTCCCTGGATGGATTGACTCCTGGATGGGTGTGTTTTATTCCTGAGAAACCTTCTAGTTCAGATATTATTTAATTGAGTAAATAGCTGGAGCATAACGGTAACACAGTGCATGTTTAA
Source organism: Bathygadus melanobranchus (assembly GCA_900302375.1). Classification (NCBI taxonomy): domain Eukaryota; kingdom Metazoa; phylum Chordata; class Actinopteri; order Gadiformes; family Macrouridae; genus Bathygadus; species Bathygadus melanobranchus. Next base: position 10,452 of record OMKP01078875.1, read on the forward strand.
ACACTGTGTGGAATGTTGTATCATCATATCATCAAGATGTATCACAATATAGTTAACCGTTAACTGTATGACCTTAAAAAGAAATGATCTCATCAATGAATCATTTGAACTCCCCCACCAGTGGTGCCTCTTTATAATTCAAATTTGGCCTTTGAAGCTAAGCAGTATGTTAATGTTCCCTGTTTCCTTAATGTTTAATGTTCCCATCCTAAGCCAAGAAACAAACTCTGACTGTGGAAAATGCTATGTGGCAAATTATTCATTAAAACCTGTATCCTATGTGGGCCCAAGAGTTTGTGCCACCATGATTGTGTTATTTTGATATTAACCAATAAATTCAGCAATGTAATGTTCTTCCGCAAGAAGAAAATGCATAAATGGTCAGGTATTAGATGTGAATATGATTATCGTCTGGCAGAGTATAACTAGACCTACATCGTCGCGGACAATAAACGCGGCTTAACAGCTATTTCCAGAGACCATACATTATTATTATTATAATTGTTATTGTTATTATTTTTTTTAGATAAAATAAAAAAATCGAATTTATGAACCAACTGAAAAGTTAAGCAGAAAATAAACAAACAGCAGCTCTTGACATCAATTAATTTTTTTGCAATTATCTACATATTACGTTTTAAGGTAAACATAATTATTAAGGTCAAAGTATAAGTAGACCTGGAGATGAGGACTTTATAACGATCAACCAAGCAAGTTCGACATGACGTGGCTACTTCTTGTCTAATTTGTGGTCGTCGCCGTGAATGATGCCTACTG
>OMKP01078876.1:0-23635 GCA_900302375.1 Bathygadus melanobranchus
ATTGTTTTTTTTAAAAAGTAAACGGACACCATTTTCAATGTTTCAGCAAAATACAAAAACACATGATAGTGAGTGGGGGATGGGGGGGGTTTGTTCTGTTAACGTGCGGTCTCGTTACAGCGGAGGTCCGAGAGGAGTCTCGGATGTCTGGCAGTATGAGGATGTGTGCCGTCCCACCGCGGTCCGAACTAAACGAAGCCCGCGCGTTGGAAACTAAATTCACTGTTGAACGTTTTGATAAGGCGGCACACGCGTGTGCGTGTCACTGCTCGACCACACCAACCAGAAGCAGACGGGGGGGTTCAACGAGACCAGGGGGAGGGGCATGTGCTTGACGGCTAACGACACGAGTCACTCAGCTACATTGGGGTTGGCAGGAGGGGGCGGGGCCGCTGACCACGCCGGTCGGCCATGTTGAAATACTTTAAAACCACCGCCGCCCCTCCCTGCAAAGGCAACTAAGAACGACACCTCAGGAATCAGTTAGGGTTTTGTTTTTGTCAATTCCCAAGTTGTCTTCTCATCTTAAAATTTTGGTATAACAACTTTTGAAACCACAATGAAATGAACTGTCTAGGAACATAAAAGTAGTGATTGGTGGCTGATTGTTTACAGACTAAACCATGGCTTTCCTACGGACAGTATTAGACACAGAGCTTAGAGTCATTACAGCTTATGGAAAAGCACTTCGGACCAGGTGGGGGAGGGGGGAGTGGAGGTGGACTGAAGAGGGTCGTCTGGGGTCAGCGGTCAGTCCAGGTCACCAGCACGATAGAGAGAGAAGGAGGTTGGAGGTCAGGGGACTGGACTTTGTGGTTCCTTCGAGAGTGTGCATTCTGGGGCGGCTTAGAAACGCTTGGGTCCCCATGGAGACGCCTTGGTCGCAACGGGAGCGCCGAAGCTCGGGAAGTCCTCAGAGCTGCTCATGTCAGGAGCCTGGAGACAGGAAGTAGAGGAGGAAGTTGTTAATTGGGTCCGCCATTTTAGCACCAGGTGCAGAGCTGAGTAAACATGCCATGACAGAATTACAACGCATGTCAGCTCATGCTAGTTAGCCATCATATTGTTAACTGTTAGCATGTTAACTGACCTTCTCGCTGCTGGTGGTCCAGGGGGCCTCACGTACCACGAAGCCCTTGGAGGGGCCGCGTGGCTCGTCACCAGATGCCGCGCTGCTGCTGCCACTAGAGGGCCGCATGTACGCCATCTTGTCCTCGTTCTCCACCACATCTGCCAGCTGGAAGACAGGGGGAAACGCAGCATCAGAAGCAGTACGACCCAAAGCAATGCACTGTAAAGAGCCTGAGCAAAAGAGTGGCAAGGACGTACGTATTCCTCCTCCAGGTTCAGCAGGTGGTCGATGGCTTCGTCCACCAGCTCTGGGCGTCCGGTAACCGTCACCAGGTTGGGGTCTGCTGCCCCACTCTGAGGGAACTTCAGATCCACCTGAGGACAGCAGGAGTTGTTCAGATTGAAGGGATGTGTATAGAGTTGTCTGGTGTTCACACACAATCTTAGCTCCTCCCACCCCTCTTCCTCCCCATCCCTCATCTCCCACTTCTGTCTCCTCCCCACCCACACGCTCTCTCCCCCACCGGTCTCACCTTGAACTCGTCCATGATCTTGCGGATGCCCTTCCCGCGGCCTCCGATGATGCGTGCGTGGACACGGCTGTCCAGCGTGATGTTCTCAGAGATCATCTCCTCCAGCTCGTCTACGATGGCCTGGATGGCGTCGCGGGCCGCCATGGCATTCTGCTCGTAGCCCATGATGCTGATCTGATCCTGAATAAATACAACACACGCCCACAGCTCACGACCTTTGCAGAAGACAGCCTCAGTGTTTCTATGTTTCACATAGGAACAGACATAAGGCTTAACATGTGCTTCAATTCTAAAATAAAGATATGCTATAGAAAAATAGCTACACTAAGCCCTATGCTATATGAAGCGACATACGTGAAGCATAACTGATACAAATTTAAAGTCTTTTTACTTTTTTGGTTATCATTGGTATTTGAATAAACGTATGCTAAAACCTATGCTAGGCTAGGCTAGGCTAGGCTAAGGCCGATGCTAAGTCCTTACCATAGATTGCATGTCCCCACGCTATAGAAATAAAGTTAGGCTAAACCAATTAAACTACGCCATGTCCTACACAGTAGAAAATAAAAGCCAAGATTATGCTAAAGCAGAGCCGTAACAGGTTCTCGTCGTTCTTCTACATCAGTGGTTCTCAAACTATTTCACGAATGTAGCCCCATTTGAGAAACACTGTTCTATACAAATAAAGCAATAAGCTGTACCAGGTTCTCGTCGTTCTTCTCGGGGAACTGGATGTTGACGTCGTGCTCCGTACGGATGGTGGTGATAACGGCTCCCTTACGGCCGATGATCTTGGGGTGATACTTTGGATCCACAGTGATGGTCAGCTTGAAACTCCTGAGAGCCTGAACACACACACATTACAAACGTTATGTCAACTAATGTTAGAGCTGGGCAATATATTGATATATCAATATCATGATATGAGACTAGGTATAGTCTTGGATTTGGAATATTGTAATCGGGCATAAGTGTCGTCTTTTCCTGGTTTTAAAGGCTTCATTACAGCAAAGTGATCATTACTTACTAGACTGTTCTATAGCTGTTCTATTATTTGCACTAAGTTCTTGACAAATCAAGTATTCACACAAGAGTAGATAAAATAACCACATGGTAAAGTCTATTTTTCTATAGACTTTAGTTTCAGGATACATGCTATATCACGATATATATTGTTATCGAGACTGACCTGTATCGGGTTAGAACACTTTGCCCAGTCCTATCTCATCTTATAAGATTTATAATGTTAAGCCCATAATTAATCAGGACTATAATGAAAGCACTCTAGTGTCCCTAGTCCAGTTTAATAATTAAGCGCTTGGGGTCCAAATTCTATTAGAGCTCCCACAGAAGTGCTCAGGAAGACTTAGAATGAGCTCACTGTCAATACTACTCCCCGCCAGCAGGGGGCGCCTGAACACTGACCCGGTCCTCCTGTTCCGCCTGCAGCTCCTTGACCCGCTCCAGGAGGCCGTCTCTGGCTCTATCCAGGTGATTGGCCAGGCCCGTGATGGAGATGGTGTTACACTGCAACTCCGGAGAAGGCACTTGAATGTTCACCTGGTGGGAGAGGGTCAAAACAAACGTCACAGTGGATCTCCTCCTTAAATACGGACATACAGCTACATACACAGTCTTCCATTAGGCTCATGGTCTTCTTGACAGCAATGGGAACAAACCTCAAACTCATCCATCATCTTGCGGATACCACTTCCCTTCTGTCCAATGATGTAACGGTGAAGCTCGAAAGGCACTTTGACCTCAGTGGTTACGGGGACCAAGGCCTGCAAGACACAAGATGATCTTTTTCTTTTAAAAAGCAACCAAACTCACATTCACCACCATATGGATCTCCATGACAACCTGATAATTAGGGGCCCTACGGTACAAATGATATTGTATAAATTGCCAAGTTGAGTGGGCAGGCAGGCAATTTGATTTGGGCTTACAAAAAAGAAGAGAAAAAAAGCTAGGATGGGTAGGACTCTTGTATGTTCCAAATCGATTTGAACAATTACGCCTTAGTCTACAGGGGCTTTTAAAGTCATACACTTCGATCTAGAACGGTGAAGGCTTCAGTGGTTCAGTGGTTCCCAGCGCACGCTTCATCCCAACTAATCAGACGAGAGCAGGTGACCTCTGACCTTCAACGCCTCCACGGCAGCCTCACAGCGCTCCTTGCGGCCGGAGATGACGATGACGTCACACTTCTTGGGCGCGGCGGGGTCCACGGGCTCCTTCACCTCCCCATTGGTTTCCCCGTTCTCCTGGACCACCGCCTCGGCAGGAGGAACAGGAAGAGGAGCTGAGGAGGAGGAGAAACCAAGACCGCCCGTGTGAGTTATGACCACAACAACCACTCCGTGACAGTAACACATTAACCTGACATGACATTCTGCATCACCACCTTTGTAACAGTACCTTACAATTACATAGAAATAAGCAACAGACAGAGCCATCAGATCATAACTACAGACACCCTTCTCAACCTTAATGATCCTAACCATTGTTCTAGGATCTGTCTGTTGGAGTCTCAGAAGGGGTTACAATGTTCATGTTATGACGTCTATACCCACCGTGTGTACCTATAGAGAGCCACCCCCTCAGAACCTCAGTGCTTAGCTGAAGGGACTCTCTGTATACATGCATTAAACCTAATAATCACCGATCGGGGCAGCGGCGCATGATCTTTCTTCACTTCTTAACTGCCTTATTGTAGCGATTCCTCACCAAAGACAAGCTTGGGGACTCACCGTTGGGGTCCTCGCGGTCGGGGAACTTGATTTGCACGTTGTGGTCTTTGGTGATCTGCTGGATGCGGGAGCCCTTGGGGCCCATGATGGACCGGTGGAACTTCTGTGAGATGACACACTCGATGGTGACCTGGGCATCCTGGGAAATCACAGGTGGAGGAGGTCAAAACAGTTTTGATGTGCAGTCATGAATCTTAAAACCGTTCAGAATTTCATAATCACGTTAATTCCCCACTGTCATGGAAAAGCGCTCCACAAAAACATGATATTCCTGTAGGGAGCCGCCGGCCGGCCCACTCACCAGGTCTTCGATGATCTCCTGCATGCGCTTCTTGGCCGCCTCCACGCAGTCTTTAGCGCCCTTGAGCGCCACCTTGTTGCTCTGGGAGCCGGTGCGGGGGAAGCTGACCATCACGCCGCCGTACTCGTCGGCGATGTCGCGCAGGACCTGGCCGCGCCTCGCCACAAAGTAGCGGTGGTGCTTGGGATCCACGCTCATGGTGTCCTCTACGATGTTGTCCTGGGAGGAGGTGAAGACAACCAGTCACGTACCTTGGCAGACTTCTGCTTTGGGTAAAGGACATACTATATAAACATGAAATACAAAACGTCTCCTTGACTGACCAGACTCTTGATGAGCTCCTCTAGCTCCTTCTGCGCCTCCTTCACGGCCTCCTCGGTCCCGACCACGGTGATCAGCTCCTGGTCGAGGTCGTCCGCCATGGGGAAGATGATGCGAGCGCCGGTGCTGTCTCGCACCTTCCGGATGTTGCTGCCTCCCTTCCCGATCAGGAACTTGTGGTACTCTGGCTTGGCGCGCAGCTCCGCCGTGTGGCTCTTAGTTTGCTGGGAAGGTGGGAATGATTGGTTGGTTGAGTGATCAGTTACACTTCTGACCAGTTGTATTTTAGAGACAAGAAGGCTAGGATATGTGTACAACAGTTCAACAGGGAATAGTTTTTTTCAGGGTCCTGTGTGAGAAGATGTTGTATCCAGATATACTAAATGAAGTGTTCATTTCATGAATTTGGATTACGTTTGGCTTGATTTTTTTGCATTGTCATCAGTAGCAAGACTAGCTTGTTTGGAATTGTGTCATGTCAGATAGCAGTGTTATAATACCCAAACCAAAAAAATGCACTGCAAGTCGCTTTGGATAGATGGTCATTATAGAGCAGGCATCTTAGCTCAAGGATGCTCAAGGTTAGACTGCGAACACCAAGGTGTCATGAACACCGCAGCCTGCTACACTACCCTGCCAACGGCCAACATTGAGTTTAGGGTGCACCAACCTTCTCCTCAGCCAGGGCCAGGAGCTGCTGCTTGGCCTTCTCCACCTCCTCGGCGGGGCCACGAATGGTGACCTTGTCGATGCCCGAGCCCTCTGTGGGGAAATGGATGTGCACACCTCCACACTCCTCCATGATGGAACGCACGAAGCGTCCCTTGGAGCCGATCAGAGAGTTGTGGAGCTTGGAAGGGATGGAGACCTCCAGCTCTGTGATGTTAGCCTGGAGAACACGTGGACCAGAGAGGTTGGTTAGAAACAGACACCAGGAGGCCTGGAGAACACGCAGACCAGAGAGGTTGGTTAGAAACAGACACCATGAGGCCTGGAGAACACGCAGACCAGAGAGGTTGGTTAGAAACAGACACCAGGAGGCCTGGAGAATACGCAGACCAGAGAGGTTGGTTAGAAACAGACACCAGGAGGCCTGGAGAACACGCAGAACAGAGAGCTTGGTTAGAAACAGACACCAGGAGGCCTGGAGAACACGCAGACCGAGAGGTTGGTTAGAAACAGACACCAGGAGGCCTGGAGAATACGCAGACCAGAGAGCTTGGTTAGAAACAGACACCAGGAGGCCTGGAGAATACGCAGACCAGAGAGGTTGGTTAGAAAGAGACACCAGGAGGCCTGGAGAACACGCAGGCCGGAGAGGTTGGTTAGAAAGAGACAACCACCGCTCACACACTAACCAGCTCTTTCTGAATGGCCAAAATGCGAGTTCTGGCTGTCTCGCAGTTGGGTTTCTTGCCGGTGATGACGATCATCTCAGAGTTACTGTTCTCGGCAGGCAGGTCAATTTTGGTGTTTGTTTCTTCGCGGATCTACAAGAAAAAAGATGAATAATTCTATTTTAGTTTCAAGACATTTGATGAGCAGGAGAGGAACAGTTTAGTCCATCTTTGACGTCCTCACCTTCTTGATGTTAGCTCCTCCCTTTCCAATGATGTTCTTGTGGAATTGCTTAAAGATGGGGACTAAGAGGGTGTAGCCATTCTCCACCTGACAGAATGAGGGGAGGTCAGCGACGTGAGTCCACACAGTTCTACAAGTCACTTTAACAAAGCCTTGGCTAGCTCAGGTTGTTAGCATAGCCATCTCTTAATAGTATGGTGTCGCTTAGCACTTATGTTAGCATAGCATTTGTTGGCCACGACATAGTAACATAGCATTGATTAGCATGATTTTAAAAATATGAATAGGGACAATTATATATGCACGAAGTACACTTCAGTTCTTCAAGGTATCCAAATGGAGCGTACCATTTCAGCCACCATCTTCTGCATGAACTTGAAGCATTTCTCCACCTCTGTGTGCGGCCCGCGCAGCTGTACGACGTTGCTCTTCTGGGCCGGGTCGGGGAAGTTGATGATTACCTACGGATCATGATTTAAACAGTTATAACCTCAACAGTTTTAACCAACCATAACCCTTTTTTAAATAAACTTTTGTTCCAAATCACACACAGGTCAGGCAGGGGTTACCTACAGGATAATACAGACACTGGGATCAACCCCAGTTCCTTTCGGCTGGGAGTTGAGCACCCTAAACTACACAAAGACATCAGGACTCTAGTGTTCATATTCAGGTGATCTTACCTCAGGGAATTTGTCGCGAACTTCTTTGATCTTCTCCCCTTTTTGGCCAATGATGGCTCGATGAAAACGCTGTTCGATGAGCAGGTCCTTTGTACGCTCGTTCTCCTGTGAGGGAGAGAGACACAAGAACCGTTTAGTGATCCAGTCACTGCACTTTAGAACACCGCTGAAAGGTAGATCCAAGATGGCGGTGAGGTTTCAGATCATGGCATTTTATTAATCCCAGATGGAAAATATCAGGCAGAAAGTACAACAGAAAGCTTTTTTCAACAATGTTAATGTATTTACAAAAAGTAAACACAAACAAGGCAAACATAGACCGATGATGTATACATTATTGACAGTATATACCACATTATTGAAACTATACATTATTGAACAAGATGGCTGGAAGATTCAGATCCAAGATGGCGCAGGCGAGGGGTTCAGATCCAAGACTGTACTACTGACCATGCGTGACGCCAGCTCCAGCAGCTCCTTCTTGGCCTCCTGGACCCCCTGGGGGTCACCCTCGATGCGGATCAGGTTGTTCTTCTCGTTGTCGGGGGGGATACGCACAGTCACCTTGTACAGCTCCTTGATGCGGTTGACTAGAATAAAGAATTTAGGTTGATGGGGAGTCGAGAAGATTGAGTTTCACAGTGTTTCCACACCTCCTTAAACATTCAAATTCTTTCCAGGCCCAATTCCCTCAAATTCAAGGACCCCACAGTATAGTTTGCGACACGGAACAAAATACTGTTACACTGTAACACTGAGAATTTTTATAATGACAACTAGATTTTTTTTCCCCCTCAAATTCAAACTTTCAAGGATTTCAAGGACCAGTGGGAAGCCGGATCTCAAGACAAGCAGCCGGTAACGTTTAATTATTGAATAAAATGCGTACGCATAGTTCACTCCCTGCCCGGCAACAGACGACAAACGCTACTCACTGTTCACTCCTGCCTTGCCAATCAGGTGTCTGTGGAACTTGGGATCAACACTGATCTCTGTATAATCCATTCGGTTCACCTGGAGTACAGAAAGAAAAGTGACAGGTCATGAGTTCACTTTAAAAGCTGCTACTCAGCCCATTCAAAGTCAACAAGGTGGGATTCAGGTTGCTTTATTAAATCCCCGGGGGAAATTGTTTGTGACAATTGCTCAGCTCAAGATACAGGAAATGGAAAATACATGAAAGTAAAACCATTTTAAAACACAAACGCGAGGCAACGGAAATATTGAAAAACCAGACAAAATATTGAAAACTAAGATGGCATCTATGGCACAAATGTATGAATCGTCAGTTATCTTCTTTCATAAGCAAGGCCAGACTTACCAGATCCTGGACGATGGCTTCGATCTGAGTCTGCACCATCTGCAGATCTTTGGTCGGCCCTTCAAGAGAGATTTTATCTTCGCCCTCCGTGAACTCAATGTGCACCTGGATGAAAAACCACAAGAATCAATGTAATTAAATGTATACTCACCGATCAACAATCAGGATTCAGAATTAACACCTGCTGATAGATTTGACCATTTGGCAGGTAGAAAAAAAAAACCAGGGTTACATATTAAAAATGTCTTGGCCGGTAGGTTTTTTCAAGGTCTTGTCAAAGATACATCTAGGCTCGAATTGGAGGTTTCTTTAGATCTGCTTTTCAAACCTTGGGCATCTGCTGGGTGATCTTGGCCAGGTTCTGTCCCTTCTTGCCGATGATGAAGCGATGCAGCCAGGAAGGAGCAGACACCGTGGACACAGTATAACTGTTGGCCTGGGGGGGAGAGGAAGTTCATATAAAGTTACGTTACATGACAAACCACAATGGCCATCACGGAAGGCCATATCAAATGTAACCAAACCAGAGGAACAGCACTGATGCCACCAAATATGGCAAATGACAATGTCACTATTCTAACCAATCAGAAACAGCAGCCTTTACAGTTTGATTTTAGTGTTTTGCTACTCTGAAAATGGTTCAGATTTTTTTTTTTTAAATGGTTCAAATTGCATTGCATTTCCTTGCACTACTTGTACACTTTTGTAAATGTGTAAAACATTTCTGTAAATTGTTTTCTTGTACAATTATTTTAGCATATCTTTGGACCTGTAACTGTATTGTTCTGCTGCAAAATTTCCCCTCGGGGACAATAAAGAGCTTCTTATCTTAGGTCATAAGTCTTCACAGCTTATAAGGTCAATATAACAATACATTCTCACTGCTGTTAACATTAAAAAAAAACAGATTATTCTGCACTTGAACACACTGCTCTACCTTTGTGTGCTGTAAGCTGATATTGTGTGTGTTTAATGTTTTACTGTTATGTAGTCACGTCATCATATCATAACGTAGGTATGGAACTACAAACACGCGGAAAGGTTCCCCCACCCCACTAGCGTTTAAAACCAAGACTGGAATCAGGACGGTACACAGTTAGCACCCGACCCCCGCCCAGCCAACCCCACCACGTTCCCCGCGTCGTCCTCTACCTTGGCGTAAACCTCGGTGAGGGCCTGACCCAGGCGGTCCGGCTCCCCGCGCAGGATCACCGTCTCCAGGGCGCTGTCGGAGGGCGGGATCTCCACCGAGACACCCGTCTTCTCCAGGATCTCCTGCAGGGTGTTCCCCTTGGGCCCGATCACGTACTTATGCTGAGACTTCTTCACCTCCACGGCGATCGTGGTGGTGTTCTTCTTCTGCGGGGAATAACGAGGAAAAGCTGCATTTGTACCTTGTCATTTACAAAGTACTTTCACAGGCAACATGTTTAAAAGAATCATCACATTCTAGCCGAAATTGGTTGCATATACAGTGTGCATAACATGCAACAACATCATAATTTAAACTAATGAAAGTTAATGCTAAATCCTAGAGTGGCTATGCTACATACTAGCTTAGCTATGCTGCATACCTTCTCCTCATGGACCTTCTTGATCATAGCCACAGCAAGGGCCACCTGCTCCTTCTCCCCGGTGATGACTATCTCCGTCTTGTTGACGCTGGGTGGGGGCACGTTGATGCGGGCGCCTGTCTCCTGCATCATCTCCATCACCAGCTTGTTGGAGGCGCCGGTGATGAAGGGGTGGTACACCTTATCAATGCTCACCCTCTCCACCGCACGCTTGTCCTGCACAAGGAGGGACAACACACATTGGCCCAGTGGTGAGAAGGCAGGCCAACTCCTTAACATCCTTTGTGGTTGACATTGGAGATTGAACCCAGGACCTTTTGGCTGGGAGTCAAGCCAACGCCCTAAACGAAAGCAACAACATCCTGTTGCTACATTTGGTTTGCACAAACCAACTTCCTTCACACTGCAGCAGGTACACCTGCAGCAGCAGAGTTTGTTCTAAAAATGAGTCGTCTGTCATCTAGACACTCAGCACACAGGGTACTTTTTAGTAGTTCTTCCTCTAGAAGTCAAGCACACAAGCAGCACACTGGGTAATCTTCTGTCACCGGACAGCTCCAAAAATATTGGATTTTCAGTCCTTAGGAGACTTTAATATGCACAGCGACAGTCTTTTCCCTTGTTTTCTTAAACACAAAATAAAAACTTCACTTTCATTGCTAACCAAGTACAACCAGAAGATGGACACTGCCCATGTACTTTTCATAGCTGAAATTCATTCATTTAACTCGAGCACATTTTAATTGAGTCTGTGCCGAGGCGTGTTACCTGCTCAGCGGAGATCAGCAGGATCTCGTGCTTGGCCTTCTCCAAGCCCTCCTTGGTCCCAGAGATCTTGATTTGGTTGCTGACGTCGTCGGGTCGTGGGATCTGGATCTTGGTGGCGGTCCGAAGCTCCAGTTCCTGGAGTTTCTCCCCACTCTTTCCGATGACATAACGATGGTGTTCCTTGGGGATCGCCACGGTAGAGGACGCCTGTCGGTCGAATTAAGATGGATGTTAAATCAATATAAACAAGCACGCCATCTAGCAGGCAACTGCATACCCTCAGTCAAGAATTACCTGCATCTGCTGTTACAATAGGAACCTGGGCATTAAACAGCCTTGCCACGAGACAGCTACCAATGCCTTCAGAGCTGGCATTATAGAGTAGGGATGGTCATGATTTTTGAACAGTTTAATTATTTAAAAATATATATATAATTTATGAGACTACCGTCTGAATTTGCCATTGTTTTTACATGCCCCTGGTCTGCACAGGGGCAGTGTAGCATTTTCTATGACACTGTAATATGGGCTAGCTGAAACGCTAAGGATGCAAGAAATACCAAACCAATTCTGAGCGTGAATATCCAATATCTTTCCAACTAAAAAAACCTTCTAACTATCAAGATGAGGGCCGAGTTGTGAGTTGTGTAAATGAATGGGTCTCTAGATACATATTTTCTTAGAGGGTGTATGGCAGTATGGAAACAAACTACAGGGCCAATAGGGGTAGAATAAAGACAAAAACCTAAACTACAGGGTGAACTACAGGCTCAATCAAGAAGGGACCAGTGACCTGAGTCTGCAGTCGGGACACAATCTCCTTGCGGGCCTTCATCACGGCGTCTAGTTTCCCAGACACCATGATGGACAGGCCCTGGTCCTTGGCCATGGACAGCTCCAGGTGAGCGCCGGTCTTGTGCATGATGTCCACACAGACCTTGGCTTGGTCGCCCTCCCCGAACTGGTTCATGTCCTTGTACTTACGCTCTTCAAGAGGCACGTGGAAAACCTAGTTTGGAGGAAGGAACAAAAACCTGAAGAAACGGGACTCAAAGTGACATTTAGATACAACTTAGACCAATATGACTCAGATGTCATACAGATACTGTAAAAACAAACCACAAAGGTTTCTGTTGTAGCCCTGTAATAAGTGCTTGAAAACGTAACAGACCAGGTCCTGTACAACAAGTAAAGTCGGGATTTAAATCATACATAACTGCAAACGATGACGACAAATATGGACATGCGCTGTTCTAATTTTACAATCATGACTGATTTTAAAATTCAGTCAAGCTTCAGAGAGTAGTGTTGGCAAAATACAGGGCAATGATTACGTTCCAGCAGTTTCCACTAACATTTGAGTTATAAGTAGATCCAGGACAACAGTGATCTACCCAGTGGTTCCATGTTGGATCTTAGATCTTTGGGCGCTAACTCGTATGTACTAGGTATCATATATACTGTAATTACCACTGCATTACCACTACTAGAAATACAAGGTTAGTCATTTCTTAACAATTTTCATTGTCTGAGAACAAGTTTCATTGTTCTCAGTCTCACTTGCAAGTCACTTTGGATAAAAGCTAAGCTAATGACTCATTGATCCCCGTCAAACTAAAGTATACCTGGGTGATGACAGATGACTTGAGAGGCCGGATCTTGGTCCAGGCATTAGTCATCTCCTGGGTCCCCTCCAGCGCCGCAGCCTTCTCAGGCAGCGGGGGGAAGGCATCCTTGTAGGTAGGAAGAGCATCCTCCTCCCCGGTAGGTCCTCCAGCAGCTAGGCAACATGGGAGGAGGGTTCAAAACAACACCGGTGACGAGCACCGGCCCTACAGCAGGTTGTCTGGCAACTGTAGCGTGTTGCCAGACAACCCTTAATCATCCTCTCTGGTTTGAGTGTCCTTGAGTGACAAACCCAGCCGCCTGCAGAGAGGCTGGTGTCCATCGAGTCATCGGTATGTGAAGACGTGTGTGTGCGTAGGTGATTGTGATGAGAGCTCAGTACAGTGCTGAGAAAGCTGTGAGTGCCTGGGTGTGCACGGCAAACGCAGTCTGTCTGGAAGAGAGCTGCACGCCTTTTGGATCTTTATACAATCTTAAAAATCATAAATTCCGGCCAAGATTAATAAAGTAATCGGAATTTGATGTCTGATTCAGATGGGGGTTAGGGAATCTTGCTCAAAGACGTGAGAGACATGAGGATCGAAACACGAACCCCCCTACCCCCTTTGTGTAGACCGTCTGCACGAAAGCTGCTCTGTGAATAAAGTTTGGTTGATTGAGGAGATGAGTTAGTAGATTATACTGACCTCCCCCGCTCTGCTCCGTCAGGAGCCCGCTGCGGTGCTCGTTGAAGCGCTCCTGGGTAAGTACAGCGACTGAGCTCATGGTGAAAGTCGAGTCAACACAGAGTCCGAGTGTGCCACTGGAGGAAGGCCATGCACACAAGAACAACACTTGGTCATCAACGTACACATGGTGGTTAGATATAGTGTGTAGTCATTTTGGTTTAAAGCCACTTTTCATAATGCATCTCATCTGTGACTCATTACTCATTATGAATAGATTCCTGTTGTGTTGTTTCTTGCATTGTCAGGCGACTTTTGAATTTCCATTAAGCATAAAAGCGCTATATAGTACATATATTTATATTATATTTGATAGAGAACACATGGCATTTACTCTTTAGTCGTTACAACTCTTTCTAAAGAGACTTCAAAGAGAATAACCCTAACCCTTCAGATGACTGTCATGTCAGAGGAGGTAAGCAAAAATGCCTACAGGTAGACTGCGGACAACAGGAATCTAACCCAGAACCTTCCACCTGGGAGTCAAACACACTAACTAACCACTCGACTATCCTGCTTCCGTTACCAACAACATGCGCACGAGTGTCATGGTTGTACAGTATGTTCTGATAGGAGTGCTGTTATTCTGAAGGGCCTTCTAAAGTGTAAACCACTGGGGGAGCTTATCAAGTCCTTTTAAAATGCCGACACAAAACATGTGTTCTGCAATATTAAAGGGAGGGCAAATACATTACTTTTATACAATCAGGTCTTTAATTTTTCTTCGTGAAAAGCCACCACACACGCGCTTATCAATACAGGCCATCCAGAAGGCCTTGTTCATTAGGTTGATTAGATAATGCCAAGGTCACTGTAACCCGCGGTCAAATAGTTTATGCTAGCACTGAGTGAATCATGTTAATAGTCAACAGAGTGGCAGTACTAGAAGTTAAAATCGTTAACAACGCCCACCCCCACCCACCCAAATCACAGTTGTTGTTGAGGTTGGGTCTATGCTAGTTAGGAAAAACCGGTATTTAGGGGAATGGTGGAGGCACACGTGTGGAAACCAGTTTAGCAGTAAAAGACCTGTACTGCACACACCGGGGATTACACTTAGCTGTTTATGCGCAGGCCTTCACTCACTGGGCTCTCTAGAAGACGTCATGAGGATACACAACTATTTCCTTTACAAATTGGTTATTAGCATCTTACCCTGGCTACCTGCTGTTGTACAGTAAGGAGCCAACCTAGCAACTGTAAGCTTGTAAACTTGTTCTATTGACCTGGCAACCAGGAATGCTTGTAACTTGTTCTGTTCTAATTGCACTCTACCTTCAGCGATATATTGTTGTCTCTTTCAACAAATCTGTTACTTTTTGTAAGTCGCTTTGGATAAAAGCATCTGTCAAATGCTCTAAATGTAAATGTAATGATGTAAATGTTATTAGTCAGTTTGAATCGCAAGATGTATTATTTAATTATTTAAGTATTTTAACAAAATGAGGGCAAAACAAAACATGTCGTGATGCAGATTCCTCTGTAGGCCAAGCAACATCACTATGAAATTAAGTGGAGCCAGTACAGAGGAAAGGGTAATCATTGGCAGTTTGAAACCCTGAAAAGGAGAGTCTGAGAAACCAGAACGTTTCTGCCTTCTCAGGGTTTCAAACCAACAACCCCAGTCAGCTGAATGACTCCAGGTTGAGTCGGTGACTTAACTGGTTCCTAAACGTTTGAGTGGTTGAGTAAAACAAACATGGTCTGAATTGAAGTTGGATTCAGAGAGGGTGTCAGAGAGATACTCCAGGTGTGATTCAGGGTGTCAGAGAGATACTCCAGGTGTGATTCAGGGTGTCAGAGAGACACCCCAGGTGTGATTCAGGGTGTCAGAGAGACACTCCAGGTGTGTGGAGTGGGTGTCAGAGAGACACTCCAGGTGTGTGGAGTGGGTGTCAGAGATACTCCAGGTGTGATTCAGGGTGTCAGAGAGACACTCCAGGTGTGTGGAGTGGGTGTCAGAGAGACACTCCAGGTGTGTGGACTGGGTGTCAGAGAGACACTCCAGGTGTGATTCAGGGTGTCAGAGAGATACTCCAGGTGTGTGGAGTGGGTGTCAGAGAGACACTCCAGGTGTGAGGGTGTCAGAGAGAACTCCAGGTGTGTGGAGTGGGTGTCAGAGAGACACTCCAGGTGTGTGGAGGATATTTAACTTACCAGCTAAATGGTCAGTTACCAGATTATCCGTCCTGTAAAGCTGTCCGCTCGTGTCAGCCTGCCAGCTTTTGCCTGAATACATGAAAGAAAGGCTAGATAAGAGGGGGTGAATCCACTTAAAAACATGGGCGAATGCCTTCACAAACATGCCTGACAGAACAGAATAGCTGATACAGACAAGTAGTTTTCTCATGTGATACTGCCTCAGAGAAAACATTTTTTATAGAATTGCAAATTAGTTACAACGAGGGCTTGTAATATGTGAATAACAAATCAATTCGTTTATTTTGCATGCAGACTACTACTAATGCTTTAAATAATAACTGCAACTTGACTGACTGAGACTCAAGTCTTTTCGTGGTCGCGAAATGGGATTAATGAAAGCAGGTTAACTGGCATTAACCTACCGGGGTGTTTCACTTCAACGTGAAAGAACCTACCTAGGATACGTTGGGCTAGGGAGTCTGACGTGTACAAAGTACTGATTGTACAGAAAGACTGACTGGACTGATTATTTGGTTTGTCATTTGCAGCTATAGCCATCTTAGTTCATAATGTCTCTCAGTTGTGCTTTAAAATGTGGCATGTATCCTATACTTTTCAGATCGATACTAGACCATCATCAGTGGTGCCATTATTTAGTCATTTAGACATAAAGGTGCAGGTAGGGGTTAGACAGTGAACAGCCTACAGAGACAGTCTGTCAAGTAGCAAGTATAGGTTAGACAGTGACTACAAAAGACAGGTCATTAAGTAACAGGTAGGGGTTAGGCGGTGAATACAGAGACAGGCCATTAAGAAGAGGTATATAGTGAATTCAGACCCTAACCCAGTTCACCATATACTCACTACTGGGAGATAAGGTAGAGGGATAGGCTTCTTGCTCAAGAATGCCTACAGGTTAGTGGCTGTGAAGACTGGAGGGGAACTCGAACCCTGTGCCTTTGGGGTGGGAGTCGAACCCTAAACCCTGCACCATCCTAAACCGGTGTACAGGAGCCAAATCCTGGATTATGGATTAACGTACAGGGTGCGCTAGACGGCCAACGTTAGCACATTATACCCAGTGACACATTAGTTAGCCGACGATGCTAGCGTAGAATAACCAGTACAACCTGGCACATAACAATACGTCTTTATTTGTACAAGTCAAGACGTCATTAAAATCGCACAGCAAAAAACGCCTTTAGGCGGATGTTAGTTTAAAACATGCATGGCAAATATTTACAGACTAGGTGGAGGGTTCGATTACCAAGCCAAATGCTAGTTAGCGAACTGGCTAAAAACTTTGACCACCGTGTCACGGGGAGTGACACGTAGCCGGGTGGGTTAGCTAACGGGCTAGCCGTAGCTAACGGGCTAGCCGTAGCCAACGGGCTAGCCGTAGCCAACAGGCTAGCCGTAGCTAACAGGCTAGCCGTAGCTAACAGGCTAGCCGTAGCTAACAGGCTAGCCGTAGCTCCCACTGAATCTCTCACACACAACACTGAATTCACAAGAGGAATCCAAATGACCTGTACTTAATTAGGATTATGCATCACTACGAATCCCTATTTTATTAAAATGGTTTGTCACGACTGATCTGCTTAAGATTACAGAAAAGACTATAAACGGAATAGAAAATAAATTGCAAGTTAAAAAAAACAAAACAAACAAGAGTCCAGTGAGGCATACTATAAGATACACACAAATGTACATGTACACACAAATGTACATGTACACACACACATACACATACACACGACACATAAAATAGTCTAGCCAGAACTATAGAAGAGTCTCAGATGCTGGGGAAAGTTGAGGCAGCATAAACACTACAGATCGCTCACACCCTGTACTTCTAATGTGTGTGTAAAATAACATTTGATCCACACCAGAAGAGTTAAAGGCAGCCCGTTATAAAAGTACCAAGAGACGTGGAGTCCTAGCAGGCTCCAGTCAGTCCTCTCGCTAAGTCCACGTAGGCATAAGGTTGTACAGCTGAACGGGGAGACATGACACCAGGCCTCAGCACACACACACATACACACACACACACAGAGATACATATACACACACACACTTCCCTTCACATGCATCCTGCACCACAACACTGTACACCCCGTTACACGCACACACACACCGCACGCCGCCCGTCTCATACGTTGCCATGTGTACTTACTTATTTTGATTTCCTCGTCTGCCCTGAAGGTGCAGAAGCTCTGATGAAATTCCACTGGCGAGAAGGTGGAAGTGGAGGCTGGCGGATATATACCGCAGCCGTCCACCAATCATGTCCTCTAACGTCACACGGTGGAAGAGTCCGGTTACAAGAGACACTGTTTCACCACCCGAGTAAAGACATTTTTCAAATCTCTTTCACTTACTAACCCTTGACAATGACTTATACACAATATAACTATTGTGAGAAGAAATAATGCGAGTGGCCAATAATATCCGTGAATGTACCAGCATTGTACTGCAACAGGGTGTTACATAAGCAACAGGGCTGTTCTGTGTCTCCTCACACTGAGAGTAGTGAAGATGAAGTCTTTATTGTAATTATTCCATGTTACCCTATAGAGTCTGCATTGTGTGTATATGAGTGTGTATTGTATATGTGTGTGTGTGTGTGTGTGTGTGTGTGTGTGTGTATGAGTGTATATATATGTATATGTGTTTGTAAGTGCATGTGTGTAAACACTATCCTCCTCTACCTGTATATCAGGTATATACCACTGTATATACCTGATATACAGTGGTATATACCACTGTATATCAGGTATACACAGTGGTGTATATACAGTGGTATATACCACTGTATATACCACTGTATATCAGGTATATACAGTGGTATATACAGTGGTATATACATTTACATTTAGAGCATTTGGCAGACGCTTTTATCCAAAGCGACTTACAAAACTAACACATTTGTCGAAAGAGGGAGACAACAATATATCAGGTATATACCACTGTATATACCACTGTATATACCACTGTATATCAGGTATATGCAGTGGTATATGCAGTGGTATATACAGTGGTATATACCACTTTATATCAGGTATATACAGTGGTATATACAGTGGTATATACCACTGTATATACTACGGTGACCCATGGATGTTAAGATGGGACAGAGAGCAGGAATCTCCCCCAACTTAATTCACTTCCTGCCAGATGGGAGGGTTTAAAGGTTAACCTCCACAGCCAACGCCACACATTAAATGCTAATTCACCTTTAATCAGGACATGATTTCAGAAATAACCACCTTTAGATGAACACACATGCCCTTTAAAAAACCCTCTGTAAACTCGCTTAGGATTTAAGCTAGTGTAAAGCTATTTCACAATCATACCTTTTTTTTACTCGTAGTTATTTGTAATACTAAAAAGTGTTATTTACATAAAGCACATTATGTTGTAGTTAGTTACTACATAATAAAATGATAATGACTTCATAATACATTTGATGCATTAAGATAAGATAAGATAAGATGGCTCTTTATTGTCCCCGAGGGGAAATTGCAATTTCGTAGTGTCATAGTACTCGAGATTGGTCTCAAGACCACATTTTTTTCAGTCTCATCTTGGAATCGACTGCATTTTTCCTCGGCCTCGACTCAGACAAGCAGGACTTGGAATTTTATTTTAGGACAGTCGAGACCACAACTGCAGTGGTATCATTACCTGTCTGTGTATTGTCTGACTTTTACTTTTTTTTTTATTGTGACAGTGATTGGATGTAAAACTCCACCCCTTCAATTCTAACCCTGTATTGTAAAGGTGCTTATATGTAACACATTGACATCATAATGGGTGATTACATCTCATATCAATGACCAATCAGTGGCTGATGTGAGTCATAATGTCGCAGCAGTAAGGTGTTTGTACTATGCTGCTTCATTCACTGTGGTGAGCCTTTCCGAAGGTCAGTGATATGGAACTGCAGTGTTTCAGATCAAAGGATTGCCTTCTGTCACTGAGTGTATACTGCACATACTTCTAAATAATGCTTTCTGTCGTTGCAAAATGTAGTAGAGGGATAGTGTAAATCCATCACCAATCCATCACTATGATTACAGTCATGGTTTTTGGCCTTGACTCGGTCCCTTGATTCACTAATGCTTGCTCTGCTTATTCTTTTTAGACAGAAATACAAAGAAATACATGGTCCTTCCGCCAAATAATATTATAATTATATTTATACTTAAATACTTCTTTAAATGTATACTCCCCCCACCCCACCCTTCCCAAACCCTACACGCATGCATGACACAGCACAAATATAACACAATGTAAAAGTCTTTAGGCCTACTTTACATTTAGCAGTGGATTCAGATACATGTGTTTAAGGAGCAGGCAGGGTTAGGACATCTCTAACCTGCAACCCCCACAGGGATGTTTACAGGCTAGACTGCAGACACTGAACTCATATAACAAAAACACGACACTAACAGCCACTACACTATCCTGTCCACTAGTGTTTACATTTAGATCCCTGTCTACATAGTCCTCATAGATATATATATAGATATAGATATATTGTTACATATATACACATTCCTATTTTAAAATGTTCTTGTTGCTGTCCTGTATGTCTTGCTGTGACACCCAAATGTCCCGTCTGGGATTAATAAAGTACATCTCGTCTTATTTATAGTTCTCCTGTGGGGACAGTACCTCGAGGGAGAGAGGGGAGAGGGGAGAGGGGAGAGGAGAGAGGGACCCCAGGTGTAGTCACTCCCTGTCTTTTTACACTCCAGGGACCCCCGACCATGTTATGCAGACTCTGTGGCACCAACACACACTGTAATAATACACTGGCTTCTTTACATAGGAGTGTTGTTGTTGGATAGGACAGCACGTGCTCTGGGATGTTGGAACTGCCGTCGTTTGCAGTGGGACTACATTAGGGTCTGGCTCGATGGGGGTGGGGCCCCTGGCTGTTAGGTTCCTGGGGACAACTGACCTGTTTATGGATGCATTGCTGTGTTGTTGATGAGCAAACATGTTTTGAAGTCTGTATTGAGTCTCTATTACTGGGTAGTGTTCATAGGATGAGGGGGGATGGGGTTCATGGGGTCAGGATGGTCTGGTAGATAGGGTGTTTGATGCAGCTGAAAGGTTCTGATCCCCAATGTCCACAGCCTTACCTGTAGCCACCATCAGCAAGATAAGATAAGATAAGATAAGATGTATTGTCATTGTAGTCATACAACAAAACTTTGTTTGGTAGCTCTCAGAGAGAGCAGCAGCAATAAAGAACAAGATGACCCCTACCTGCTCCTTAATGACATGTATCATGTCTGTACTTCACGTTAAGTCGCTTTGACTAAATGACTACGTAGTAATAATGAATAGTTAAACGGTCAATATAATCCTAAATAGTGTCAAATGGCAAATCTTTAAATTGTCCAGTAGGTGGAGCTCCTTTACAAATGCTTGATTGTTTTTTGCAAACGTGACTGTTTTGCTATATTTTGCAGATGTCACAAAAATATATGAATGATGATGCAAAGCAAGTATTATCATTATCAGATAAAAACAGAATCTTTGAATTGGTTATTAAAACATTTCATGTAGCTAATTAGCCAGTTTATTTACAAGTCTGTCGATGTTTTTCACAGACGGCAACACAGTCCCACAGTTGTTTTTCCCCTTCTATCTAAACATTTAAGAGTTTGGCATTTTGTGCAGAATTGTGTTGATTGATTCGGCAGACATGGGAAAGTTTCCATGAATACATGACTCTGGTCCAACATTCATACTATCCACACGGAATAGATCTCAATCTAATGTGGCCATTGTGCTACAGTGACGTTCAGGTTAAAATCAAGATTTTTGTTAAAAAAATAAATCAATGCATTTGAAATCCACGAATCGTGTACACCGTGAGAGGTTTGGTGAGCAGACGGACAGCAGCAGCCCTTACCAGGACTAGTTCATACTACCTCAGTATGTGAGCCAATGGAAGGAGGACTCGGCTTCGACCAATAGTCTCTCCTCGGTCTCCATTCGGCAAAGACCATGGACTGGAATGGTGTCCTCACCGAAGATACACACTTTTATTAGTGCATACATTCGACGTTGAACTGAAGGTAAACTTTGTTTTGTTGCATTTGTTGCTTCCGATGTACACCTCGTGTTTTTAGATTAGTGCACAACGGGTTGAATTAAGTTTAACCTACTTCTTAGGTAACGCGACTCCGCGTTCGTCGAGTGCGTCTCATTGCGTCTCACTCTACATATAATCTAACGCACATTTGTATCGCTTTTCAGCCTTTTATTTCCTTATTTGATCTTTTCGGTAAACAACATTGTCCCGCTTGTGCGACTAGGCCTGGGTTACATGTTGCATGAAATCACAACTTCATGCACTTTTCTTCTATATGCATAATATATCAAGCATTAGTTTTAGTGATTTTGGCCCTCCAGACTTTCATGTCTACATGTGAAGTGGCGACGTGAAGAACGCGTTGCTGTGGGCTTGTGTGTGTGTGTGTCGTGCATGTGAAAGTCTCCCCTTGAATAAACAGCGCAGTACACTCTTGCATGGTAAGTGATTAAGTGGGACGCGCATGCCAAGATATAGGACCAGGAGCCACGTTGTGAAGGCGTTGGGTGGTTTGCAGGTCACTCTATCGACGCAGTTCCCAAAAGCTGCACGAATAATCTCAAACTGAGTTTTAACGTAACCCGTTTGTAGCCCTGCCTAGTCCTGCATGACTCGGGTGTAATTGCATGCTGTGATTGCAGGCGTGCCCTGGGCGTCTGTCTGGAGCAGCCATGGGGGAGCTGGAAGGGTCGTACCGGGTCCTCCAGACGCCCGGTACCCGGCTCGGGGCCCCGTTCAATGCGGGCATCAGTACCCTGGAGCCCGGGCAGGGTCTGGCGGTCAACATGTCCGCTGCGGGCAGAAACTACGGCAGAGGACTACAAATGCGAGTGTTGGGCTTGGACGACACCCAGGAGTTTTACGACATGGAGGTGAGTTACGGACTGGTGCAGCGTACACCAGTATCAGAGGTTAGAGCTAGTCTGCTGCTTTAGATGGGGAGAGTTGTGTCCATGGTTGCTGTTGCATGGGAAGATGTGTACGACCCAGTTTCCGTGTGGCACACTTTGCCAGGCTTGGGACAGCAGCCACATATGGCTTTACTTCGGAAGTCCTTCCTTATTACCCGGGCCAATCAAGTCCAACTCACCAGGGAACGATCCCCGCCCAGGGCCAACGAGACTAACAATACTATGAGTAAATCTGTTAGATGTTGACACCTTTCACACATACCATCCAAACAGATAATAGTTAAACATTAATTGTTTGCATGGACCCTGGCCTGGCCTGGCGTGTGGTTCTCATGTTGAATGTGGCAGGCAGGGCTTCACCACCACCCCTAAAGACATCGGAGTGGAGTTAATGAAGATCCCCGTTGCCACGGCAACTGCGAGAGAGGCCGCGGGGGGAGCAAAACTTTTAACTCTGCCTTCCAAGTGGAAATGTGTTGGACAGATGTGACAGATATACTCCCTCCCTGCAGTAACAGGGTTTCCAGACTAGACTGACACTTTTCAGTCACAAACTGTGTGTGTGTGTGTGTGTGTGTGTGTGTGTGTGTGTGTGTGTGAACGAGAGTGTTAATGAGCTCATTTGAGGAACATTTGATTGGTTTGGTGCAGCAGCTTGCGTCTGATTGGCTCACAGGGAGATGTTAGTTGTGTTTACTTGTCGTTGTCATTCCGGAGGCAATAGGAAGTAATGAGGAAGCCAGTGTTCCTGCACTGGCTTCCTGAGTCCAGGAGCTGGATCCACTTGTTATGAAATCAAGGCAATGATTGTGATTCGGCAACAAGTGTTTGCTTGTTTACGCCGCTGTGATATGTCTGCCCATTCAGCACCAACTGCCGTCCTAACCGTCCCTGGAAGGAGGGTTCCTTCTTAAGTTTCCTTCCCTCTGGGTCTGGGGAGTTTTTCCTTGAAGTCCTTTAGAGGGCTTAGGGTTAGGCAGGGGTGTCGTATGTTGTGGCCTGTGAAGCCCTTTGAGACTAGAACTGGGATTAAGGGCTAGACTAAATAATACAATGTACTTTTAATCGACATGAACAAAGTGGAATTAGCAGGACTTGGAGTCTCTATAGTTTAGCCTTATGATTCAAACTCGTCGGGTCTTAATTCCTCGTGCAGCCACAACAAATCGGGCCCCTGGCAGCAGTGGTGGGTCTTGTTTCATAATCTTCT